>PVKE010016899.1:0-31423 GCA_004027555.1 Craseonycteris thonglongyai | reverse complement strand
CAACTATGGAGACTGCTCTGGGCCCTCCCCCTTCTCTCTGTCTCTCTGTCTCTGTCAAAAACAATAAAAATAAATCTTAAAAAATAATGATAAACTCATATTCTTTTTGGCCACGTTCTTCGTCCCGTGCCCGGCACCGGTGGAAGTGGGAGCAGTGGGGGCTGTGTGTGTGTGTGGGAGAGCAGCAGGGAGAAGGGACCAGGCTGGCCGGTCTCTATCTTAGTCTCTACCTGGGCTCTGGTTCGCTGTGCTGAGGAAACCCTAGGCCTTGGCCCATTTACATGGAGGCACCTGCTGTCCCTGAAGCTTCTGCGCAGAGCGCTTGTGTTTGTTGGTCTTACTCCGCTCAGGCCCCTGGACCCTGCGCCGTGGAAACTGCCCTCTGAGCTAATGTCACTGCCATAACACTGTGTGCTGCTTCTCCGCTGCTGAAAACCGTGTCAAGCAAACCCTTGGAGCTGAGGTAGCTCTGCTCCGCGGTCATTTTGTGCTCAAGCAACTGGGTCACTTTGTCCTTCTTTGCTAAGGTGTCACTGGCTCTGTTTCTTAGGAATTCATGTGCTCTGGTCCTTCCAAGTCCATGGGACTTTTCTGAGCTTAATCCCAGTAATTATTGAGTTCCCCTGGAAACAGAGACGGAGGCAGAGGCAGCCTGCAGGTCGTTGATTTGGGCAGGGAGGACTCTGTGCCGGAGAGTGAGGGAGTGAAACAGCATCGGAGAGAAAGGCACTAGGAGGATGTACTCAGGACCCGACCACAGCTGTGAGCAACTATGCTCATCGGAGGAGCCTCAGAAAACGTGTCTCAGAATCGAGAACTCAGAGGGAGAAGACATGTTTTTTATCCATCTGCTTCTCTCTTCCATGAGTCCAGGGCGGTCCTTCTGTCGTTTTGGTGCATTGCACATGACTATGACCAGCAGGTTGCATGGTTGCCTTTCACCTTCATGTCAGAGAAGTCCTAGGGCAGAAAGAGGGAGGTGTGTGATGTGCACCTCTGCCGAGAAAGCGGGTCGCCGCCACCAGAATCTGTCACAATCCAAGCAGGACCGGGGGATGGGCGTGGCTGGAGTAAGATCTGAAGTGGAGCTGAGAGGACGATTATTGGTGCACAAAATATGTTCCAGAGGAGCGTTAGTGGTGCTTCTGAGGACCAGGACTTCAATGCCAATACTCGGCCACAGCCTGGGCATCCGAGCTGGCTGCTGCCATCAGAGGGCACCGTCCCCTCGTCCCCACACTCTCACAGGCATGCTGTGGGAAGAGCTTGCCTGGACTGATGCAGACATAGGGTGAGTTTTTGATTCCACGGTGACCAGTTCTCTCTGTGACCTGAGTCTGATACCAAGAGCAGCACAAGTCACTAAGGATTTAATGACGTGATTATGACAAGGAGACTACAGCGAGGGGAACAGAGAGGAACTCTCAACAGTGTGCTCCAGGCCTCAACAAGGGCCACTCCTTCAAATGAAGGGGGAGTTGAAAGTGCAGAGCAGAAAGATTGATAATCATGTGAAACAAGCTCAAACACTTGCTCCAACCGCCTTAAATCACTGCCATATTTATACTTGACTAGTGTTCTCCATAACGACTTCCAAATCAAAGACTTCTGAAAAATCTCAATCACTGTGTGTTGAAGTGATTGAGAGCTCAGGGCGTGAGTGGTGTAGAAATAAGACATATTAACATTATTAGCACGACAAATTTCCTGGAGTAGTTACATTAAGAAATGATCAAGGCCTTAGCCTCTATAAAGGAGAGGGAGTGGCATGTGGCTTAGGCATTTGGTTTTGAAAGTATCTTAACTCTTTTGATGCTGAGGGGTGATCAGTGGTCTGAAAATTGATAATTCCAACCGGATGGTGTTGTCAGGAAGAGATCTGTCCTATCAATAAAGTGAAAGGAAGGAAGATAGGGAGGAAGGGAGGTAGGGCAGAGAGAAATCATAAAAAGAGCTAACTCATATAGAACTTAGGTTCTAGGTGCTATTCTAAGCACTTTACATTTATTAATAATTTATACTTATTCATCCAATAATGAATCAATCTCATAGGTAAATATGATCGATAGCCCATTTTACAAGGTGGAAGGACAGTTAAAATCCTGCATTTAGACAGTGAAGAAGCTGTAACATGAACTGCGCTTACTCCAGGTGCTCGCTTTTGAAAAAGGGGGACAGGAAAAGCCGGGATGGCTCAGCAGCTTAAGCACTCGCTTTGCAGCCCTGGGGACCCAGGATCGAATCCCATCCATGGCCTGTGCAGACCCATATGCTGAATTGGGGTGCGCCTCCCATGCGGGAGACCCCCAGCCCAGTTTCTGCCCTGCACAGCCCTCACCCACCTGTGTGGAACGAAGCCATGTTGAAAACTGATGACATACAACTATGGAGACTGCTCTGGGCCATTCTCCTTCTCTCTGTCTCTCTCTGTTTCTGTCAAAAACAATAAAAAACAAATCTTAAAAAAAAAAAAAAAGAAGGGGAACAACAACAACAAAAAAAAACACATTTCTAGCATAACAATGTACCAGAGACATTTTTCTCATCTAAACCTATAAGAACCTTCTGAGTTTTTGCCATTTGTTTAATAGATAAGGAAGGTGGGCCCAGACAGATTGGCCAAAGTCACATGACTTATGAGTGGCCAATACAGAATTTTAAGTCGGATCTATCTTTCTGGCCTGCTAGTTTCCATTTTGGCTACTTGTTAAGTGATGGGTAGCACTTGATGTACAGCAATAGATTAATAATCAGAATGTTTGCATGTTGAGGTTAAAAGCATCTATTCTTTCTATCTACTGAGACCAGACAGCCAGCAAAAGGGCCGGGAAGCCAGTTACAGAAGCAGACCTGAGGCTGGGGTCTGGGAGCAAGCAGACAGTATTGGGAGTCAGGTTTGGTTCTGAATTGCAGATATACTTCTTATTGGCTGTGTGGCCGCTTCATTTGGAAAATGGGACAAATAATGGTTCCCTCACAGGTTGAATGAAAATGTGTGTATAACGTGCTAGCACTATGCCTGGTATAGAGTAGGTGCTTGGTAAATATCCGATGCCAGGCTGCCATGAAAGTGGACTCTGAGTCAACAATAATTACAGTAATTTCAGGCTGTTATATAGAGATCATCCCACCTATAGTTTTGGCTCTACATCCCTGGAGAAAGTTAATTGGAAATGTACACCGCTGATAGAGTCTCAGGAAATTCTTGCCATGGGATTCAGATAAAGTCCCAGTTTAGGCTTGATTCAGAAAGGTAGACTTTTCCCAAGTTTTCATAAAGTAAATATGTGGGTCCTCTGCATCTGTCTTGTCTCCTTCTGATTGCCCCCCACCTCCACCTCTGAGTTACCCTCTCTCTGTTGGGGTGGGCAGAGAAGGATGGGCTAGAGAGCTTGCAGTCTCCTCCTTAGTTCTATGATATCCATCCAGCTATAAAAAGAGAGCTGTCCTATCCCTGACCTCTTGCTATCCCAAAAGGGTTATGGTGAGACTTCTTAACACTTAAGACCACTTCTAAAAAAAAACAACCCCAAAAAACAACAACAAAGAAACTGGACTTTTAAAATACTGGATCAAAGCTATGTACATTCTTTGTTCTCCCTCCCTCCCTTCTGCTCAAGGCAGATGTAGCCTTAAACAAAGCTTAAATCTTAATGGAACTATTGCTACTTTACCTATATTTCTAATTTAAACCTCACATTACTCCTATCAGGTCAGGATTATTATTCTTGTCTTATAGATAATAAAACTACTGGGAGAACTGAGCCTCACCTACGAAGAATAACTGAATTTCAGCCAATAATAGTTGCTCAATATTATTTTTGTAGTGTTTTGATGATTGATAATCAGATAAAATTCAAACCATGCTTCAGCTTCAAAATGTATAAAATGAAGAAAATTGGATTAGATGATCTTTTCTCTCTTCCAACCCTTGCATTTTAGAATCCCTACCAAGTTTAGGAAAAGGGAGAGAAGAAAGAAGTAACATTTCCAGAGCTTCCATCCTGTGTCACGTGGTGGGCAAACATTTTCAATCTTCCTAGGTAATCCTGTGAGAAGAGTCGCAGTATACCCTCTGAACAGAAGGAGGAACGAAGGTTATGAAGCCCACACTCAGCAGGTGTGGAGCGCCGATCCTCTGTGTGAGCCCAGAGCCTGTCAACTTTTCTCTACTCTAAAGCCAGGCAGGCTCCGCAGTCACGCCTGCCCTACAGATACCGCATGCCTCAGAGGTGCCGTCTGCCTGCTTATGCAGGAGCCACCTGCATCTCCACTGTGTTTGAGAGACATGTGGGCCTCTCATTGGGATGATCAGCGTTATGATGATGATGATGATGATGATGATGATTATATGAGGATAAAGTCTTGACCTTTGTTAGACAATCGAACATTAGCATTACGTGGTCAGGTTCTATAGAATTAGTACCAAAGACTTCCCCTACCACCTCTGATGTAAATAGTGTCTGCTGAAGTTGCTCAGTGTGGTCATGCTACCTACAATGTCCTCCAGAAGACTTGGGAAATCTCTCTTACCACAACCATCTTCTAGGCTGGTAGCTGCATGTTTAATGTCTGTCTTCCCTGATGAACTCTAAGCCTCTTGAGGGAAGAGACATTGTTTTATTTTTCATAAGTATTCGTTGTATCAACTCACTGACTAGCCCACCACACTTAACAGCTGCAAAGCTCACTGGGTTTTGCTAGTTTCTCTCTCTAGATTTTGGTGCTCTTACTGGGTGGCTCTGCCAACCTGTGGATTTATGGAGTTTATTTTTTTGGAATTTTTTATGTTTCCCCTCTCCCCCCAATTTGTGTGCTCATCCTTTGGTGCACAGTGCCCTTCAGGCTAGGTTGGATTAGAAGAGAATGATACTGGAGGAAGCTGTGGGCTAGGTAGCTAGTTGTGGTTGACACTGACAATAGATTGGCATTATAAAGCACATCTTTGGGGCTGGGGGAGAGGAGGATTTGGAGGGTTAAAAAGAAAGGAAGATTCAGTATTGTAGCAGGTAGCCAGGACGTTTGAGAGCTAGGTGGTTGAATAGCGGGTTCAAGATGAAGTCTATGAGTAGAGATTATGCCCCAAGCTTTTATGTAGTATTTGCTCTGTGCAATAAGTCTGGGTATGTCTAGGTAGGGTGATATCAGTCTGGATGCTCAGATAGTTATGAGAGGTGCTATCCTGCCTATGTGCTATGTCTTCTGCCAAATATCAATATGGTTGGCTGTATTCCGGGGACTGTAATGAGATTTTGCATTAGTGGTAGTTGTAAGTGAACATGCTTATAGGATTTGCTGGAGTTTGATCAAGTTTTCCTGTGTTATCCCTTATGATCAAGAAGTGAAAAGAGGATGAAGAGGCAGCTGACCATCAACCCTGAGCCCCTGGAGTACACAGACACCACCCACCCAACCCCACCTACTGCAAGACAAGTGAGAAAGTACTTTGTAAACTATACCCGTGTGAGGGCCTTTACGGTGAACATCACACGTGACTAGACAGACATGTTGGCCTGACCCATGGCACAAAGTGCTATTTGGACAATCAGTCCATCTCCTGGGCTGAGATTGTGTTAACCCTTAGCACGGAAAACTCAAGACTAGGTCCTTGAACTTTTATCTGAGCCTAGAAATGCAGATGATGACTCCACTTCGTTTTTGTTTCTTTTGAATTTGGGGAGAAAGGCTGGTTGCTTAAGGACGACCATGTACAGGAGGGGTGATGATAGCCCAAGGACGTTTGCAAGCCTCTCTGCGGCCCCCTCCTTGTTATGACTTCAGTCCTCTTCCTAGTCACACCTTTTCTCTGGCGAGCTTCCTGGGTTGGTTTCTGTCAAAGTTGTGATTATTGGAGTATTGGATTCCTTTAGCCCTGGACAGAGTCCAGAGCCTAGACTGCTGTTCATGTTTGATCTCCCATTCAAGTTTTGGAAGAAGTTGGCTGAACGGAGGATCAAAGATTTCTCCACTGCTTCTCCCCTATGATAGCCTCAGTGCTTGCAGTTCAGCGGCAAGTTAACTCCTCGGCAGATCAGTGGCTCAGAATTTCTCCCACTCATGTGGAAAAGGCAGTTCAGATTGACCCAAGGCTTCAGAGAAGGGGGTTTTTATTTCAGTTTGAGTGTACCGGCAAGTAGAGGTATGGATCTATTTATTTTTATTTTTATTTTTTCTATACCAAGGGGCTTCTCAGGGGAGCCCGCTTACTCTTGCCAAGTGAGTCTTTTGGCTGGACAGAACTACTTATGGATGTTTTCTCACAAACACAAAGAACTTGGATTCTTTCACTGAAACATCTTGGTTCCTGAAATGCTCAGACTGGCGACTTAACAGTTTTGATCAATGACTTGGGCTTTCCAGGGAGGAGTCATATTCCTGCACAAAGCACACATACTCAGAGAATCTTACATTCTGGTACCAATATTCTACTAATGGTGCCATCTTTCTCACCTCTGGGCCTCAGTTTCCTATGTCAGGCCATCATTCAGTGAAAAATCAATTCTCAGCTGCTTTGCTGGTATCTGTTTCCAAAAGCTTGAGGTTTAAAGCTTAACTGCTCGGTCTTTAATGTGCTTACACATCACCTAGACATTGTGTTAAAGTGCAGATTCTGGTCCAATAGGTCTGAGGTGAGGCCCGAGAGTCTGCTTTCTAACAAGGTCCTGTGTGGAGCTGATGATGTGGTCCTTAGAATCCGTTTGATTAGAAAGGGTCTAGAGGGGCTTGTATGCTAATATAGACCAAGAGAATTTCTGACAAATTTTAGTATTCATTTAATTGGAAGTCTAATACGTAACAGATAAAAATGGAATTACTCTGGTGGAGGGAGGGCAGCATGGTGGACTCTTTGAATATAAACAGCTCAAGCTTTCTCCTTCACCTCTGTCTCGAGCCTCATCCACTGATGAGGAAACCCGTAAGGCACCTCTGTGGTACCATTGAGTCCTGCCAAGCACAGCTTAAAGCCCAGAGCAGTGTGTGATCTCTTAGTGTGCTTCTCACATTCTGTCAGTGAGGATGCTATAGAGAGATGCCACATGGCCCTTATGATGGTTAATTTTACGTATCAACTTGATGAGGCCACAGTCCTCAGATATTTGCTCAAACACCAGTGCAAATGTTGCTTTGAAGGTATTTTTTTTTATTGAGAGTAATATTTAAATCAGACTTAGAATAAAGAAGACCGCCTTCTATACATTGGGTGGGGCTCATTACACAGGTTAAAATCCTTCAGAGAAAACAGACTCAGGTCCCCAAGGAAGTGGGAATTCTGCCTCCGGACGGCCTTTAGACTCTAGCTGCAGCATCGACTCATCCCTGGGTCTCCAACCTGTTGGCCAACCCTGAAAATTTTGGACTTGCCAGCATCTATAATTGCATGAGTCGATTAATTAAATAAATCTCCCAACTAATCTCTCTCTCTCTCTTGTCTCTGGAAAACCTTAACTAATATCCTTCAAGCACAAAACAGTTTATTGAAATAAAATCCCCTCTTCCAGTTTACCATACCTGTGACCATTTGCGTCTCATATGTGAGATTTATGGTCTATGATGCTATGTGTGGCCCTTTTGGCTTGAACCTACGGAGGCCCCATGAATGGACCTTTTGCTATATGTCATTTTGTCATGGTGGAATTTGGAACGTGGCCTAGGTCTGGACTCAGGACATCTGAGCTGCTTCCTTGCCTCTACCATTAACACACTGTGGCCTGGGACAAGTTACTTCTTCTTGCTGAGCCTTGTTTTCTTCTTCTATAAAATGATATGATGATATATGCCACTTTCTAAGTGATCTTCTGAAGACTAGGAGGATCTTTTGGGGGGTCGGGGGGAATCTTTGATCACCAAATAAGCTTGGAAAATGCTGTGTGCATCCTTCCTCCTAACAGAGTCATAGTGAACATTCATTTCATTTCAAAGGCCCTGACAAGTTCTGCAGCAAAAAATTCTACTTTCTCAAGCTGATGTGATGCTCAAATGCTAACACCTGTGAAATCTAGCAGAGACCTATTTTGAGACATTTAATCCTGGATGGATTTTTTTATTCTTTTTATAGAATTCAAAGTTTCAGAGACAGAAGCCAAGAAACATATCAGTTACAATCTTTTGCATAATACTTGAAAGGTCCTGAGTTTTATAACCTTCACATAGGAATATTAATAGAATTTACCATATTGGGTTGTTGTAAGGATTATGCTAAATAACGCATGCAAAGTACTTAGCACACAGTGCCTCATACACAGCCAATATATATTTTGAGCCAAAAATCATGATATTTGAAGTGTTTAGTTCTAAGAGGAACTCAGGCATTCAATCCTTCAAACCAAACCCAAATCATTTTGTGCTTGGATTATTCCACCCTGCGTGAAGGGCGACTTCCAGGCATTTGAAAGCTCTGATATTCCTCTGGCAACCCAAGAGCATTCTGGAGCCAGGATACTAATGACTTAAGCATTAATAAATCCAGAGACAGGTCATTCAATTTTCTTTTAAATGCAGATCATAAAAGAGGAAAGAATATTTGGGTCAAGATGTACTGAGGGTTTGACTGAATCTGAAGGCTTTGGAACATTTTTGGTAGTAAGTCACTAAATCGAGTACCATGCTGCACTTCCTCCGCCCTTGATGCTTGGAGGGAGATATTTGAACCTTTCTTTCTGATTGAAAATACTAAAAAAGCTAGGTTATGCTTGCATAGCACTTTTGACCTACCCAAGGACTGCCACATCTCTTTTCCTTCTTGACCGCTCAGCACCCCTGCCTTAAGAAGGGTGGGTAGAATTTGCTATGAAACAGATGTGCAAACTGAGGTCCAAAAGTTACATGACCTGTTCAAACTCCCAAAGTGAGTTAGCTGGAGAGCCTGGACTGGCAATGTTGCCCCTGGACCCTCAGTGCAGGGCTCAGCCTCCTGGCCCTCACACCTGCCCAGGGGATGCACTGAGCAGGGACACAGCCCCGAGTCTGAGCAGCCGCTGAGCTTCCAGCAGATTGGTATGCTAGTGTGGTGGGCTCTGGCTAATCTTGCTGAGGGAACCCTTCCATCTGAATAACAATCAACAAGA
The DNA here is from genome assembly GCA_004027555.1 of Craseonycteris thonglongyai. Taxonomy (NCBI): domain Eukaryota; kingdom Metazoa; phylum Chordata; class Mammalia; order Chiroptera; family Craseonycteridae; genus Craseonycteris; species Craseonycteris thonglongyai. Next base: position 22,358 of record PVKE010016899.1, on the reverse strand, counting down.
TTTTAAAGAAATTTGGGCCAATTTCCTGGAAGTCTATGATTAATCTAATTGCTGGGTTTTCCTCTGTTTTTGTCTCCCACTGTTAATTTCATTTATTTTTCTCTTTCTTCCCCAACACAGACTGCCTTGTCTCTGTGCATGGTTTTGTCACTGTTGTTATTTGTCCGTACATAGTTTATCATTGGCACTGCATTCAATGGGATTGTTGTGCTCTGTGTTTGGGGAAGGGGGATCTTCCAATAGAGACAACATCATGCGGTAGAAAGAGCGCTGGGCTGGATTTCAGAGACCCCTCTTCAAAGCCTTGCTCCACAGATACCTGCTATGCCCCCCTGACTCCTCAGATACACCAAGACAAAGAGACACTCTGGTTTCATCCAGCCCCTCCCTCCATTAAAGAATACCTGGGATTGCATGAGAAACTTTAGGGGCTGCACCATGCTGTCAATTGTCATGAATAAAGAAAGTAACTAAAAAATCGATTTTGGTCAAATGTAATAGAAAATATCTCCTTTCAGTAAGGGAGTTTGGTTCTCTAAAGGACATATCAAAGGAACAAAAGATGATGACAATAGTCTCAGACACAAATGGACAAAGACATTCTAGCACTTGGATTAAGACAGAGGCTAGGGAATGAACTGGGGAGAGACCAGAAGAGTAGAGGTAAGGGTTACCCTTGGCCACGGCTGTCCATGTCAGAGGTGGTCAGAGTCCTGAAGACAGATGCGTCCATTCTAGTTTATCAACCAGGTCAAGGAAGAGCAAAGCCAATTTTCTACCACCTATTTCTATTACCTTGAACGTGCCCAGCTGGGAAGTCACTGAGTCCCAGCCATGGGAGACACAGATGGGGGACTGGTTTGGCAAAACAGCACTGGTAATATTAAAGCCAGTGGGTGTAGCAGAGTGGCCCTGCTACTGAGACTGAGGCACCAAGGAGAGCGGAGTGTGAACTTGGTTTGGGTGACCACTGGTGTCCCCTGAAGCCTGTCACCTGTAGGAACACTATAGGGTTCCTGGAGAAATGTGACATGAGGCCAGCCAAGGTCCTCCATTCAATCCGACTTCTGTCAGAGGTTTGAGGAAGCTCTGTCCTTGACTGTCTTTGAAGCCTATAGATGTCTTTTCTCACCAACCACGTGCCAGAAAGCTGGAGAAGTACGCTGTGCTTGGTAGCTAACCCAAGAGGCAATAAGAATAATGGCCCTTAATATATCCCAGACACAGACCTGCCTTATATCATTGTTCCTCACTCTTGCTCTTGTAATAACTGTTTACAATAAGGACCAGCTATATAATTAGCGAAGCCCAGCCTAGTGCAAAATGAAAATATAATCTCTTGTAAAAAAAAAAAAAAAGAAAATCATTAAGAATTTTAATTGCAAATGATGGGGACAGCAGAGCATTAAACAACGTGCAGGGTCCTTCTGAGCTTGGGGCCCCGTGTGGATGCAGAGGTCACATGTTCATGAAACCAGACCTGTTTATAATTATAGCTGAGACAGAAGGCTGCTAAGTAATTTCCTTAAGACCACACAGCTGATAGACTGGGGGTTTCTGTCTGATTGCAAAACCTGAACTCTCAACCACTCTGCTAAACTGCCTTAAGTTAGACAGGTGGTGAAGGGCAGACCTTCAGCCTTGTCAACAGTCCCTGCTAGGGGCGATTTGGGGGGTGGGGGGGCTGATTGCACTCAGGGGCCTGGGCCTGGTTACATGGTGAGGCTCAGTGCTCGGCCAGGGCTCGTCTGTGGGGCTCCCTCCCCAGGTCTCACCCTCAGGCCCTAGAGGTGGCACCTCCTACTGGACCACACTGCCTCATCAAGAAGCATCAATAGCTACACAACCAAGAGCAACAGCAATGAGCAAACCTGCACCCCGGCAAATGGCTTGCCCTGTTGAGCGACAGCCCTCCCCCAGAACTAGTGGAAAGGAGTCCAGTGTTAGAACAACTTGCACACCCACACGTCAGCCCCTGCGCCTGGTTGGGCTCGTCAGTCCCCACCACTCTGTCTTTGCACAGAGAGACAGTGACAGAGAGTGCGCAGACGTCCTCGATCCACTTCTCTGGAATTTCTTGTCCTGGGGTTCCAATGTCTCCTCCACATTTTCTCCCAGGAACTGACAGCTCCCTCCACTGCACATTTCCGAGTTGTCACGATGTGGCAGGAGCTTCGGCCACGGGCTGCCTTCCCTCGCCTGCTGCCTTCTGGGGTTACACCTTCTATTTCGGAAGCACGATGGTGAGAGCTGGCAAGAGAATGTCCCCTTGCTGGACTCTGGGATACTGTGGAGGGGACACGGAGCACAGTCCCATTGGACCAGGTGGAAAGGCAAGAGGCTAGCTGGGCTTTCATCTGCAAGGGGAGGAAAGGTGGCAGTGGTGTGAGCATGCAGAGAGGACGGGCCTGGAGGCAGGTTGGGCATCATAGATATGCAACGAACGAGACAGGTGTGGCTCCTCCACGTCCGGATCTCATGCTAGAGCAGGCAACAGAGACAGCGAATAAATAATCTAATACATAGTTATAACGGACAAGCGATGGGAAAACACGTGACCATATGAACGTGTGCACAGACACTAAGCGGTCAGGAGAGGTGTGGAGAAATGACATTTAAGCAGAAACCTCCACAAGGAGGCAGCAAATGGGGTCAGAGAGGCAGCTGCAGGGGGCTCCTGCAAAGATAATAGCAACCCTGCAGCAGGAATGTGCCACCTTCAAGCTTCTGTGGAGTCAGAGCAGGAGAAATGTGGCTTCAGAGAGTGCCAACTTGGTTGAGAAGGGAGCTGGAAAGAGAATGCAGGTTTGTAGGAAGAACAGGACGAGGCAAGGCCCCCTGAGGAGGGCTGGAGAGGAGCACGGAGTGAGGGGGGTGGGAAACAGATCCATGGGGAGGAAAGAGACCAATGATGCCCAGTCTCTGAACCAAACCTCCGAGGCCAACCCTCCCCTGGGGGAGAAGTGGCCGTGTTATTTTTGGACTTGCACCAAGGCAACTGTAACCTCCTCCGTCTTTCCACAGAAGCACCGATTGCTTCTCAACAGGGCATTGTGACTCTAAGGGCCAGTTCAGTCACCACCGGAGTAGAGGCTGGTCACTGAACGGTGTGGGCCTTTCAGCACATGTCCCCTGGCCTGAGGATGACAGTGCTGCCTGAGTGTGGCACAAAGATTCAGGGACAGAACGCGTGCGCAGTGCCTAGCAGGGTGCTTAGCGTACAGGAACCACTCAAGAGCTTCCGCTGCTTCTAATATTGTGAAGTGGAGAAACAACAACACACTCTGGTGTTAGAATGACCAAAGCGTGAAACCTGGTTGGCTCATTAGCTTTGTGGTGTCAGGCTGACGGCTCAAGCTTTCGTGGGGCACGTAGAGCTTGCTAACGGAAACACCTCTAGCACAGTTACTGACCGTCCCTTCTTTATTTCCTCTGGACGTTTCCATCGCTCAGTACATTTAGCTGTTACAACATTTGAGGGAACGGGGAGCTTTGCAAGCAGTTAGCCATGTGAAATCTTTCCTTTGGAAGGACCACGGACCCAGCCTGGAACATGGAGAGTTTCCACACCCACTGGCTGCAGTTTGCAAAGCCTGTTCAGATACTTCGCAAACTGCACATCTTTGAATGGTCTAATAAAGGGGCCTGGAGGCACCAGCTACCATTCGTGTTTCATGGAGAAGAAAACAAGCTCTGAGAGGTCTATTTACTCCTCCAAATCATTGAATTCGGCAGCAGACCCAATGCTCAATCCCACACAAGAGAGCACCGACCTACTAGTTGCAAAAAATATATGAGGGCTGTCCTGGAAATATCCAGCCACGTCATATGAAAAATAGCGGTACGTATGGCTGGATTTTTTACAACAGCCCTCGTATATCAGAAGAGGATACTGGGGTGGTGGCATGGTGGGGGAGGGGGATAAGAGAGGATATGCCAGATGGACGTAGGTCATGTGATACGGTCTGTGACTCTCAGGAAAAACCAGGTCCCAGAGAGGGCGAGAGGGCTACGAGTGCCTGTGAGGACAGGCAGATCCCCTAGTTTTCTGCCATAAGAAGTCAGTGATGGCCCAGACACTCCTTCCGGCCCCTCCCGCCCTCCCCCCAAAAGAGCCTTCCTGCCAGTGACTCCCTGGCCCCACCGTCCCATCTGGGCTCCATCCAGTCCTTGTCCCTTCTCACCAGGGGTTGGAGTGCCGGTGGCTGGCTCCTCCTGCTCGCCTTCACTGGCCTGAGTGCGGCCTAGCCCACTCTGGATATTAGAGCATTCTCGCGTTTGAAAGGCTCCTTTATTTTTAGTGCTAAATCAACAAAGCTGTTACTGTCATTTTCCATCAGACCGTCATCTTCCACGGATTCGAAATTACACTCAGCTGCAAACTATTGACACTCCTCTTAACAAAAAAATGGTTTTAATAAATCTTTACATTAGCCTTGGAGATTAAAAAAAAAAATCTTTACCATGAAATATACAAGTGTATAAGTGTTTTATGAAAGTTTTATTAACTTTACAAAAGAAAAATTGGCAGTGGACCATGAACATCCTGTACTCCTAACACGTGGTTATAAATTACATGTTCTTTCCAATAACATCTGAAAAAGAGACTGTAATTTAAATTTCAAAACCACTTGGCATACCTACTATATAGTGCTGACATGAAGTAAAAGGAGGAACTAGAGAGGCCCAGACAAAGAAGGGAATATAAAGACGTCCTTAGCTAAAAAGCTGCTGATGGGCACAATCACACTCCAGCTGGACAGGGATCAAGTACTTGCCTGTCACATCATTCAATGCACTGTTCAATCTGGGATTCTTCCTTTCAACAAAAAGAGAACTTAAGTGCTAGTAATCATCGCTTGCAGAACTTTATCTCCCTGATACCTTCTTTATGTCAGGATTTCTCAATGACCGCTGCTGCTGGCTGGCAGAGAGATCCAAGTTGTTATTAAACACAAATGCAATCCCTACCCCATGCAGGAGGTGTGAGCAGCCAGGCGCTCCGCCTGGCATGTGAGCCGACCGCAGCCTCGATGGTTTTTCATGTTCTTTCCCCACTTCTTAGACTTTTGAACAAAGTTCATATAGGGTCTGTCCTATATGGGAATTGAGGTCCGGCTTTTCCTGGCTAGTAAGAGCTTGAGTGTCAGGAATATGTAGGGACATTAGGTATTAAGTATCCTGGGGATGGGTGGCATTTGGAAAAGTGCTCAGGAAGTGAGCCGATGGCAGAGAACCTGGCTGTAGCCTGCAAAGGTCACTGGTCTGGGGAAAGTAGTATCCAGCAGGATCTCAGCAGCACTGCGCCTACCTTCCAGGCAGTCATGGAGCAGAAAGGCCTAGTGTGCAGTCATACAGACTGGGACTGGAGGTCCAGTTGGGCTTCTTTCTAGCTGTGTGACGCAGAGCAGGCTGCTGACCCCTTCCCCTGGTCGTATTGAGAATGCCTGGATGTCTGAGGCAGTCTGCAGTTCACACTTACATGCCGAAGATGTGGCCTAGAAGCCACGCCTTCCTGATCCAAGAACGGAACTACTGCTGAGAGTGGTTCAGGAGAGGTGGCAGGGGCTCTCGGCAGGCATCATCTCCCTTCACCTGAGATTTTACGACTTCATTCAAGCTCTTGAATCTTTCAGTTTGCCACTGACAAAATTTCAGCCTATAGGAGGTGTCCCCGTGTTTAGTGCCTCTGACAGCCTAGCACTGGGAGCTAGGAAAACATTGCGAAGCCCTCTCGGGTAAGTGATGGTGGAACTCCTGCAGGGGTTCTGAGTAGAGACCAGGGCCCAGACATGGAAAAGAGTCTTTAACATTGCTTTCCACGATAGCAAGAATTGGAATTGATTTCCAGGCAGATGAGGGGACATTCTAATGGCTCTTTCAGAAATACCAGAAATAGGAGAATTCTGCTAATGCACTTGCCTCTTAGCCTTCTAGCTTCATTTGTGTGGTTATTTATTTATTCATTTAGATTTATTTTATTGTTTGAAAGAAGGTGAGAGAGAGAGAGAGAGAGAGAGAGAGAGAAAGCGGGGGTGCCCAGAGCAGTCTCCATAGTTGTACATCATTAGTTATGACATAGTTTCATTCCACACAGGTGGATGTGGGGCTGTGCGGGGCAGGAACCAAATCGGAGACCTCCTGCAGGGGAGGGGAGAACCTTCACCACTGAGCCATCCTGGCGGTTATCAGTTGCACCGCAGTTCAGCATTTGGGTTTGCACAGGCCAGAGCCGGGAATCAAACCCTGGACCTTATGATTGTGAGGCACGCGCTCAACCTCTAAGCTATCCTGGCATCCCCGTGTGTCGTTATTTTTGAACTTCCTGTCTTGGTTGTTGGATTAGTTCACTGAAATAAACTGAGGAAGAAAGCCCCTTGGAATGACTTTGGAGAGGAGACTGTGGGGATGCAGAAGAACCCATTTCCCATTACGAAAGGGAAATACATGCCCTTGATGGAAAAACACAACTTTTGACCAAATAAATTATTTTCTCCTAGTTCAAAATAGGTGACGGTCTTTACAAAGTAGAACTTGCCCTCTTTTCAAATGTGTTGAAGGAAAATGACATGTGTCTTGGATACAGAATTACAAGGACATCATGTTAATCTGTTGGGGTCGCATCGCTCCCCCATGAGAAGGCAGACAGATGATATGCTGAGGGGAGGCACGCAGCACAGTGACTGAGAATAGCTGTGACTGTGTGGAGGTCACACTTGGGGAGCTGGCTGTGGCCAGCCGGGGCTGCCCAGACTTCATTATGTGGTAAAAATGCACTCAGTGGCAAGATGCAGAAGATCTGAGAATCGGTGAGAAAAGTTCATTTGGAGTGACGGGAAGCTGATTAGTTTGAAGCCTGGTATGTTGCTACTGCCTCTCAGACTTAGTCTTCGGAATATTAATGAATAGTTGGAGGAAAGGAAGAAGCACAGAAGGCATACCTGCAGATGCTGTACACCCTTCTCAGTGCCTAGACCAACAACAACAACAACAACGACAACAAAGGAGAACAGTCACGGTGACTTGCAGAAAGGCTCGCGTTTATCGCGGGCTCACGTTAATCGCGGGCTCGCCATATACCCGGGACTGAGGTTCACAGACGTTGTCTCGTTTATTACTCACAACAATCCTCGGAAGTAGTTAGCATGTGTTCTTGTCTCCAGTGTGCAGATGAACCCCTTTGGCACTGTGGACAAAAAGCCACGCATGAGGTTTGTAGCATGTCTAAAGTTTCACATTCACAGCCTGGTCCGACTCAAACCCTCTCCAGACTTGTGCTCTGACTAAGGTGACCAGACGTCCCGCTTTTGGCGGGACAGTCCCGATTTTTAACAATTTGTCCCGCCTCCCGCGTCGTTTTAAAAAAGTCTCGATTTTTGGAAAGAATGCACGACAAGCTAGGGAACGGCGGGAGATAGACCAAATTTTTAATCAAGAACCCCCTCCCCCCCGGTCAATGGTGTCCCGCTTTACCAATGTTAAAATCTGGTCACCTTAGCAGCCTCTGACTGCCTGTTCCGATCCGTCTCCAGATGATGAGGCGTGGCTGGACGGTGACTGGCAGGTGGAAGAGGTTAAAGTCTGGTCTGGGACTGCCCTGAGGACTGGGCATATGAGGGGCATCTGACCCAGGCCAGTGCTGCTGGCAGGGACTCCTGATGCTGGGTAAAGCCTGGCGCATGAGCATGTGGCATTCTCCCATCTACAATGGCAGGCCGACCGAGCAGGTGGCTGGGGCACAGAGACGGGGACATCTGGCTGTTAGTCACCATCTTGGGAGTCCTGTCCGTGGATGACCAGCAGGCCCTGCTACCAGCCTGCCTGCTGGGGCAGTAGCGCCAGGGCAGAGGTCAGGAGTTGGCAAGGGAAGTAGAGCTCATCCTGGAATAGAAGTCGCTTGGACAAGATAGGACCTGTGTTCCGGATGGAGGCTGGTGGCAGGGCAGACAATTGTCACAGAGACTGGGGCCAAGCTGTAAGGTTGATTCCCAGAGTCAAACCAGGTTGTGCGGTGGAAGAGGCCACGCTCTGAGCATGGGGCCACTGATCCCCATGGAGACATGAATGCAGTGATGGAAGAAGTAGAAAAAGAAACTGGAAGGTGAATCTAGAATCTAACAAAGCCCTACACTCATTCACTGACTCTCTCTTTCCTGCTCTCCCTTGTTCTTTTTCTTCATTAACTTGCTAATGTGTTCATTTTGTAAATCTGATCCTAGCAAGTATTCTGTGATGGGCACTGGTATAAGGATAACTGAGACACACGCGAGCTCCCAGTCTATAAGGAGACAGTCCTACAGCCCAATGTGTACACTGGGGAAAGGATCATGGCTGCGGTTTAGACACGGGGTTAGGGAGCCCAGGAAGCGGGCACTTCACTGCACCATCTAAGATGACTCTCTGGAAGAGGTAACAGGGAACTGAGGGAAATCTCAGAGCTTATTTCACCAGGTTGGTAAGAGGCAAGGAGGGAGGGAGCGGACGGGGAGGATAGAGCTTGGGCAAAGGCACAGAGAGGACAGAGAGCACATGGTCCCTTGGGCACTGGCCCTGAAACCTGGGTGCAGGCATGTGGGGTGAGGAGGAAAGGGGCTCTTCTCCTTGTTTTTAGGGGAGGAACAGGCTCAAGTACAGCCAACCGATAGTGCACAGAGCTGGACTCCAGCTCTCAGCTCTCAGGGCCCAGGCAGCAGGGTGATGCTGTAGAATGTGAAGTTTCTCTGTTTGCAGATAGACCTGACAGGACCTCGATCCTCAGCAACCTCCTCACCACACTGAGGAAGCTTAGGAAATTGCTTATTTCTCTGAGCCTGAAGTTCATCATCACAAGGAGGAAGGCCAGGCTGTTAACACTGACCTCATGGATTGACATGAAAGGTAAATGGAGAATTAAATCAGATAACACTTCCGTAAGCAGGCACCCGGGAACTCTTTGTTAGTGGAGCTCCACCATTTGTCTTGTTTTGCTCATCTGTTTGGGGGAAGATTAGGGAGACTGTATGTTCCAGAGGTGGGGACAGGGGTCAGGGACAGGGAGCCCCTCTCAGAGGCTGTCAGTAACCCAGCCATGAGGCAATCACCGTGGCTGTGGCCACAAACAGGCTGTGCAGAAGGATGGGAGCCTGCAGAGAAAACAATGTGCTGAACACCTCCTGGGAGCCAGGAACTGCACGAAAAATTTCATGTACATCATTTCATTCAATCCTTTCCACAACTGATGTCCCAATGTATATATGGGCCTGGAAAACATAGGTATGATAGTTGGATGAAGAACAGGACTGATGTGTACTCAGTGGCAGCTCGATTACACCTATTGCTCTCCATACAATATGTTTTGTATTTTTAAACATGCGTGGGAGCATGCTATCCGAAAAAATCCAGCCATATTCCGTGGCTGGATTACATCCTCACACACACTCATACTTCCGTGAGCGCGCTAGTTTCTCATTTTGTAGAGGAGGAAATGAGGGCTGGATGGAGATAATGATTTGCTCAAGACTGTTTAGCTGATCAGGATTTGAACTCCAAATTCAGTGTCTTCCACCTCACTGGGTGGCAGGTAGGAAGAACAATGGCTTAGAAGAAGATTGTTCTCCTTCCCACAGCCACTTGCTCGTTTTCAACACTCTTGTCTACCCCATTTGGTCATCTTAGGCCCCAGGTTCCTCCCCTCTTCTTTCTCTAGCATGTGTTAGCCAATAAAATTCATAGGCCTGGAGAGGAGAGAAAACATCATTTAAAAACTGAAAGCCCAGGCATCAGAGTGTGCGTGTCTCTGTGTGTGTGTGTGTGTGTGTGTGTGTGGAACATGAGCAAGAAAGCAACCCATTTTTGATGCAAAGCTCACATGTTAAATTCTCTCATAATTTCCAATAGAGCTTTTCAATTTTCTGATTTTAGCACTTGGTCTCCTTCTTAAAATGAAATTCTATTAGGAAGCCAACATAGAAATCACATCAAAGAGACACCGTTTCTGTTGACTTAGGCGGGGGTGTGGGGGTGTGGCCTGAAGGCCTGACCACTGAATCCCCCAATCCTCTAGTCACCTCCCAGGACCTCAGGGCTTCTTTAAAACCAGTTTGAATACTGAAGTTCTGCTCCATGACTCTGGACCCACAGTGACCTATACATAGATAATTAGTACCTAGGTACATAAAAGCCCTAATTTTGCTGGAAGACCTAGGTCCCTGAGGCAACGAAGTTAACCCTGCATACCCTGGACACAGTTGTGACTCTGAAGGATAAAGGAAAGAGAAGTGAACGCACTTTATTGAGCACCTTGTAGGTACTAAGAATTCTGTGTGCATGGAAACATTGTCCCAAATGTTTTGTACAGAAGTCCTGTAAGGTACAACTTTATCCCCAAACCCCATTTCTCAGATGACTTGAACTCCAAAGGGTTAAGCAATGGCCTACTGTCACATAAGCAAGAGTGGTCAGCACAGAAATTCAAAACATACCCGTTTATACAAAGGAACATGCTTGACGTGGATCCTGTGCTAAGTGCTTTTATCTTACACAAGAATGTAGAAGGCTCCCAGAACCTGCCAGGTCCTGCCTCACAGCACCAGAAGTACAAAAGGGAAAAGATACGGGCAACCCTAGTGTCATGCAGAGAGCACTGGAATGGGAGTCAGGAGACTGTGATTCTAGTCCCAGCTCTGTCCCTGATATACCAGACAAGGGACCTCCTTTCTCAAGTTACAGTGTGGGGCTGAGGACAGTGCTTCAGAAACTTGAAGCCTTTGTGAGCAGATGAGGGGATTCTGTAGGGTTGACTCTGAATGAGACTATTTGCTAAATCAGTTTCTAATGATTTAGCATTATCCTATCTCAAAAAGTGCGTAGTTTGCTACCAATAAGCTCCATCAATATGTACTTCCTGTTAGCTATGGAAGCTGTTTTGGGGGTGTGGGGCAAGGAGCCAGGGAGTCAGAGACAGAGCACGGGATGAATTTCTGGCCCTAGCACTTACTAGTGGTGTGACCTTGGGTGAATGACTCAACCTACCCTTTTTAGCCCTAAGTTTCCTCACTGTGAAGACCTTAACTCACAGGGCAGTTAAGAGAATTAAAATATGCAAATGTGTGCAAATTCATGCACAAGGATATGAGTATGAGTAGTACGGATACAAGTGCATACCAGTCTGCTTTCACCTCTCCACTCAATAGACAGAAGAAATAAATCAGCAAAATTAAATGGTAGTGTCTAAAAACTCCTATTCATTCTTCACAACCTGGGTGAGTTGATGTTTCTTTCAGCAAATCTTCCTTGAGTCTCCAAATCGGAGCTAGCGCCTTCTGGGGACTTTGTACTGGCCTCTCCCACTCCATGTTGTAATTTCACTAACATGCTGTCATTTCCTGGCTTTATGTTTGTCTTTCCCATGGGGCTGTGAACTCCATAGGGAAGCGTGGCACATACAGGCCAACTATCTGCATTTGGGGAGCTGCATTTAGAGTCACTAATCCCTGAGTAACCCCTTCCATCAGCCCAACCAGCACCCCACTGGGAAAATTAGAGGGGGCCCTGCACCCCAAACTTGACCATCCACTGGATGTGCTCTCCAGAAAAGCCCTGTGTCATTAGCCCTGTTTTCTGCACAATTCTGCGGATGCCTCAGGCAAAACTTGGTGAACATGTGTGTGCACATGTGCCTGTGTGTGGACACCTATGTGTGTATGTGCCGGCAGGTACACACAGGTATGTGTGAATGATGAAAAAACTCTCTAGAGTCATTGTTTTTAGCCCTGAAGTTCTTGGGATAAGAAGGAGGGTTTTGCTCCTTTTGATGACTGTACCCAGTATGATTAAAAACATAATAAAATGCCAAGTTTTGCTACAGGCCAGCATTTTTTAAATTCCAGCCCTAGTGGAGTTAGGAGCTGCCCTGTGTCTGAAGAAGTAGAGCAGTAGCCCCCAACTTCTTTGGCACCAGGGACTAGTTTCATGGGAAACAATTTTTTCATGGACTGGAGGGTGGGGGTGGTTTGGGGATAATTCAAGAGCATTACATTTATTGTACACTTTATTTCTGTCATTATTACATGGTAGTATATAACAAAATCATTCTATAACTCACCATGATGCAGAACCAGTGGGAGCCCTGTGCTTGTTTTCCTGCAACTAGACAGTTCCCTCTGGGGGTGGTGGGAGACAGTGACATCCAAGTGTGTTGCTTATGTCCAGTCTACTCTGTAAACCCATTTTGGGTGCTGTCGTGGCAGAAAACCCTGCTTCACAAACATAGGATGTTGAAAATGGAAGCAGGCTTTTCAGTACTTTTGTAGCAATCTCAGGATATTCAGCCTTGACTTTAATTCAGACGTACAGAGATTTGAAGTTGCCTCCCATATACTTTGAAGGCCAGCACCATCATTTGCGATCTCAAGCAATTGATCCTCTTCTAGCACACAGTCGATTCACCTGGCTTATTCACAAATGGGTCATGGATCCATTCCTTCCCAGTTCAGGGGTCTTTTGTGGTTGAGAGATATCGCTCAGACTTTTGAAAGCTGGGATAGGTGGTCATGCACCAGCTGGGAGAAAGAAGGCCCTGGCTCATTCTCTTCCCAAATCTCTGCTAACATTTTAAACATGTCAAAAATCTCAATGTTCACTCATCACTCCCATAATTCCAGTTTGGCTTTGAATGCAGCCACTTTATTTGCTGACTTGAACACAGTTGTCATGATCCCTGAAGTGACAGATTGAGTTCTTTGAGCAGGTTGAATATGTCACACAAATAAGCAAGTTTTATGACCCATTCTGTCACTGAAATGTGCTACCAGTGGTAACTGTTTTTCTAAAAAAAAAAATCTCTGGAGAGATTGTCAAAACTTAAACAGTCTGGCCAGTGATCCACCTTTAGAAAGCCATCTCAGTTCTGTGTATGAGAAGATGTCTGTGCTCTGTGTCTGTCTCCCCACAGAGCTGAGCAAACAGATGTGAGTTAAGGGCATGTACTTTAATGTGGTTGATCATTTTTATTTACTTACTTATTTATTTTTTATTGTTTTTGACAGAGGGAGAGAGAGAGAGATACAGAGACAGAGAGAGAACTGAACTGGGGGAACTCCCAGCTCAGCACATGGGTCCGCACGGGCCCCGGCCAGGATTCGATCCTAGATCCCAGCGCTGCAAAGTGAGCGCTTAACCCTCTGAGCCATCCCGGCTTCCCCAAGGTTGATTATTTTAATCACATCCTGCAATACCTTGTTAAGTTCAGGTGACATTTTTTGGCTAGCCAGCATTTCTCTATCGATGACAGTGTGTAGATTCGTATTCAGAAGTGACAACCTCTTTAACCCAAGTAGTTTAACTAGAGTCGCCCTGTCATGCAGCCACTTCATCTGTGCATATACTGACACAAAATGACCCATTCTGTTTCCCTGATATGTAATCATTGAAAGACTTAAATAGTTCTGCAGCTGTGGTGTTGGTTGGCAACAAAAGTGCACATAACATATCCTCGTGCACATCCTCCACAAAAACAAGCATTGCTGTCTTGTTGTCAAAATCGGTAGACTGATCAATCTGGATTGCATACCATGATGACTCATGAATCCTCTCTAACACTTGTGCTTCAATATCTCCTGCTATTTCATCGGTTCATCTAGTTATGGTGCTAGCCGAAAGAGGAACACGTGCCACCTTTCAAACTGCCGCCTCTTCTAAAAGTTCACGACCGTGTCCTTAGCAGCAGGCAGGATCAACTCTTCAGCAACAGTAAAGGGCTTCTTAGCTTTAGCAATGCGGTTAGTCACTGACAATGATGTTCTCAGTGCAGACACATTTGATGAAGTGGTGGCCTTCAGTAATTGCTTCTGTTCTTCAGGTTCACATTTTTTTTCTTTTGAAAATCTTCAAAGTCTTGTCTTTTAAGGCCGGGTGCTTGGTCTCCATGTGATGAAGCAGTTTTGAAGATTCCATGGCTTCATTGGCTAGCTAGTTGCCACATATTATACAAAGTGGGCTTGGAGAATGTGCATCACCTGTGGCACTGAAGCCATCATTTAAACAGGACTCATGGTATTGTCTTTTAAACACAGCTTTCTTTCTGCTGTCAGTCTTAGAGTCTTCTGCTATCTTATCATTCCGTCTTTCCCCCTTTCCAAAGAAGCTCTCCAGTGATGTTTGTTTTTTACTCATTGTAGCTAGGATTAGTGGTGGACTTACCAAAACTGTGACTGAGACAAGCGTGCAGTGTGGGAAAGAGGCGGAGATGGAAGTGGTAAATAAAATAATGGGCGGGCCATGTGTGGACTAAAATAAGTTTTGGATTCTGCGTACAGCCTGCTACCAGATGCAGCTAGACAAGTGAAGTACATCAATTCACTTGCCACTATAAAGCCTACCACCAGATAAATGCAGCTTACTTGCCACTCACTGATAGGGTTTTGATATGAGTCTGCACACAATTGGTTTATTATGGTCTCTGTGAAGTCAAGCCTCTCTGCTAATGTTAATCTGTATTTGCAGCTGCTTCCTAGCACTAGCATCACCATCTCAGCTCCACCTCAGATCATCAGGCATTAGACTCTCACAACCTAGATTCCTCCTGTGTGAAGCTCAGGATAGAGTTCTCACTCCTATGAGCAGTGGTCCCCAACATTTTTGGCATCAGAGACTGGTTTTGTGTAAAACAATTTTTCCACAAATGGGGTGGGGGTGGGAGTGGGGGTTGGGGAGGAGAGGCAAGGAGGGAATGAACATGCACAGTTCACAACAGGGTTCGTGCTCCTATGAGAATCTAATGACACAGCTGACCTGACAGGAGGGAAGTTCAGGTGGTAATGTGAGTGATGGGGAGTGGCTGTAAGTACAGATGCAGCTTCACTCACTGGCTACTCCCCTCCTGCTGGGTAGCCTGATTCCTAATAGGCCGTGGACAGGTAGCAGTCTGTGGCCCAGGAGTTGGGGACCCTTGCAGTAGAGGACACTGGAAAGGGCAGAGACTACACAATTATAGTCTCAGTCTGAGTTCAGTTCTGGCCCTGGGGCACATGTGCCCACATGCACAGTAGGGCTATGGCTGGGTGAGGATGGGTCTGCTGCATGCTGGGGCTTGGCAGAGTGCTGGCACTTTGCTGCCCCTTCTGTTTCAGGTTGGTTTCCAGGTTGCCTCCCAGAATTCTCACAACAGGCGACTTGGATGTGTGTTGAAAGCCCCCCACTAGACAGGCAGTATGGTGGGATTGAGTCAGGATTGAATCAAAATTGTTGAACCCCGAAGCCTGTGTGGAATTCCTATCCCCTTCATTTGGAATGTTTGAAGTTTCTCACCTTGATTTTATCTTCACCTTTAGAATGGATTTGCACAGTTCCTTCCCCACCCCCAGCCCCAGAGCTCCCCATGGCATCAGCGAGGTCACTGTCACCCCCATGCCCTACTCTCTTCCCTCAGTAGGCACTTGCACACTGATTTGATCTCCAAGTCTTCTTCCCAGGAACTGGACCCAAGACCTGGGCCACCTCTGGTCTGGGAGACTGAAAAACTCACTTCTGCTGCCTATTTTGCATCCATCCTGCTGTGTGACAAAAATGAGCAGATTTGACCTTAACATTGTATTAAGTTGACCCGTCCTTGACTTGTGCTGAAACGTGAGCTCGGGGTTATTATGTGAGATCTCTCCTGAGGAGGGGAGATCTTTATTTGCCTGACCTTGTACGGTCATTGTTTTATTTGGTGGAACTGGTAGTAATGTCCCTTTCGCTCTCAGAGCTGTCCTGGCTTGGATGATAACTGGTTATCCTGCTTATGAGATGCAATGGACATGAGCAGTGGGGAGGGGGTGGAGAAGAAAGTGGATGGAGCAAAGTCAGAGCGTCCCAAGTGCTGGTCCCTCTGCCCCCTGCTCGTCCTCCCTGGGCCTGCGTCCCCACATGACTCTCAGGCCTGCGGAGAAAGCAGCATCATCTGCTTTCTCCCTCTGTGGCCCATTGTTTCCTGGGTTATGCATGGTACAGCTAGCCTTGATGGGGACAGCAAAGAGTTAACGTAGCTCCACGGGGGCCAGGCGACAGCTTCTTCAGCGGGCTCAGTTCTGATTAAACAGCTGTGCACAGAGGCATAGAGTGTATGTGTGTGCGTGTGTGTGTGAATAAGGGTAAATGAGCATAGGGGAAGGTATATTTGTAAACATACATGTCTGAGAATACACGTGCCTGTGTGAGTATACACATGCATCAGCTACATCTGTGTGCTTTTGTATAGATGCATGATATGTCCACATGGAAACCTATGTTTGAATAGCGGTTAATACATGCATGTGTACACATGATGTGTATAAGAACGTGACAAGATGAATACACAGCTTATGTCATTGCACAGAAATGTTTTGGAGATTACAAAGCATTTAAAAATAATATTCATGGTTAAATGGGGTAGTGTGGGCATAACAAATGGTTGTGCATATATGTGTGTAAATGTCTGTGTGGATGAGAAGAGCTGGGGTGAGTAGTGATGTCAGTGGGCATTTGTGGAACATCCCTGTAACACTCATTTCACAAACGAGGAAACAGGTTCATTGAGGTGTCCCCTTCCAATGTCACAAGATTACCTGTGAAGTAGACTGAATTATTCTCAGTTCCTCGCTCCATCCTGCCATGCGACTAACAGAGAAAGAGAGTGAGAGGAACCTATGTCCCTGCCTCCCTGGTGTTGGCCCGACCATCTGCCCAGTTTTGATCAGTTGGATATAAGCGGTATGCAAGGGGTGCTAACTAAAAGCTGAGCTCTCAAGGGGCACATGCGCTTCTGTCATTGTCCTGCAAACTTGCCCTTGGGAAGCTGCTGCTCCCAGGAAGACGAGACACCCACAGAGCCACCTGAATGCAGTGAGCAGCCTACAGGGCTGAGGCCTGAAGCAGAGCCGCTGGCAGCCTCCAGCAGCCAAACTGCACTCCATCTGCATTGATGTTGTAAACCACTGAGTTCAAGTTGTCTGGGATGGCAACGGCTGGCTAATATGCCTGGTGTGTTACATGTGTGTGTAAAGCAGAAGCCCTACAGTTAGGTTCTCAGGCTTGCATGGGGTCACCCGAGGGGCTGGCACCTGTCCTGCAGATAGTGATTCAGTTGATCAGAAGTATGGTCTGACCTTTGGAATTTCCAAAACGTCCCCAGGTGATCTGAATGTGAAGACACACGCCCCAGGAGATAGGGAGCCACAGAATAGTATGAGAGGCAAGTGCAAGCTTCCTGAAGTGTTAAATGCCAAGCCAAAGACCTAGGCCTTGATTCAGAAAGTAACACGAGACCAACAAAAGGTTTTAAGGGGGATGAGGACATGTTTATATCCATGTTTTAGCAGGATCACCCAGGCCCTTACCCGGCTGGGCTCTGGGCCTCCCTAGTAACCTCTGTCGGACCCGACGTGGGATACAGACTTACACCTGGGCCCTCTTTAGGCTTCAGAACCCATTTTCAGAGCGTTGAGTGCACACTCAAGTGGCACCACGATTGGGAATGACCATCTCAGAAGAGGAGAAAGAAAAAGCCCGCAACTTTCCCAGCAACATGGTGGCTGCGGCTGGAGCCCGGCCTGACCATCTCCCACTTGGAACATCACAACCCCACCCCTGAGTGCTCACCATGCACACCTCCTTCCACCGTGTGAAGCCAGGCAGGGCCTGTTTCTGCCCTGTGGTGAGCCAGCCCAGGCTCTGACTGTCTCTAGGACACGGTCCAATCTCCTTCCCAGGGGTCAAGGCCCAATTCCAGCCTGCTTCTGCCTTTCCATTGGCACCCCTCACTGCAACTCCTCGGGAGACTTAACTTGAACTTGCACAGATCAGTGATTGCCTCCCTCCATGCCTTTAAACACACCAGTTTCTCTGCCCCTGAGTACTCATTCGCCCCTGCCTTCACCACCTGCCATGAAGGGGCCTTGTTCTGAAATATTCCTGGATTCCCACGATCCCAGACTGAACCACTGCCTCGTGCAGAGTCCTAACGCCTCTCCTTTTCTATGCTGGCTATTGACAGCCAGGCTTTGTTCAGCCTTTGTGAGCCCTTGGAGATCTGGGATCTCCGCTCTGGTATTTCCTCCAGCACCCCCGGCCCCTAGCAGCGCCAGATAGGCAGGGGCGGCTGGGTGAGAGCTCATCAAATTGGACTAAATTCTTTGCCCCTTGTCTGCTCTGCAGGGACAGCAAGGACAGTGTGGCTGGCCCCATGCCCTGAAGAGAGTCTCCCAAAGGCATTTTCTCCTCCCTTGGCTCTAAGGATGCTCAGCCTTTGCCCTCTGATTGGGCTCAGAGACAAATACATCTGCTGGAATGTTTTAGCCTTCTGTTATCAGGACAAGGGTCCAAGCTATTGACAGTTCTCTGGTCCACAAGCCCAAGTGCCCTGAAAAGTCACAGGCTTTATCTTGTTTATGTCTGTGACTTTCCTGAGGCTCCTCATTTCTTGACAGTGTCACAGAGCAGGCCTGCTGCCTGGGATGTGTCTGGAAAGTGGCCCAGCTCACTCCTTCCAGAGGCAGGGAAGAGGAGCCAGCCTCTGATGCCGGTGGGAATTTCAGGCGAGCCCATGGTCAGTCACTTTCTCACTTGAAGGCTGGACCTGAAGCTGAGGCTGAGTGTGGGGACAAGGCACAACACTGAGGTTAGATGGGGCAGGAAAGGAGCTAAGGCACCACCCACCTGTTCCTTCTTTGATCATCTGTAATGACTACCTCCTAAAAATTTACATGTCCCATGGAGGCGGGAGAAAGAGAACAGGAAGGAAACTATGCTGAAGAGCCCTGGCCCTTCGCCTGACACTAGAGAAGACAGCAAGCACAGCAGCCCTGAGGTCGGCATATGCTCTGTGTGCTCTAGGAACCCAAAGAGGCCTGTGGAGCTGAAGCGGACTGGGCAGGAGGAAGAGTGTTAGGAATTGAGGTTAGGAAGGCTGACGAAGGTACGCTTGTGTACGTCATGGTAAAGATTGTGGCTTTTATTTTGAGTAAACACATGCATGATCTAATTGACTTTCCTACAAGATCCTCCTGGCTACTTTGGGGATCATAGGTCTCCTCCCCTTCTCTAAAGCAGGGTCCTTTCTGTCTTAATGTCACTAATCTCTAGCACCTAGCATAATGTCTCTCACAGAGTAAGTGCCTAATAAAGATTTCTTGAATGTTGTGGCCAAAATTCACTTTCTAGCTTTTACCCAGGTTCATGGTGAATTTTGAGGGCATTGTAACTGTCACTCATGTAGACGGACATTGTGTCTTAGCACTGTGTTAGGTGTTTCTTCTCCTGTGGGCCCTGTTCTCCAGATGTTAGAGGGGTAGAAACTGGCATATGGTACCTCCTACAGCTGGCAGGAGCGCAGCTGGATGCAATGCTGTGCACATCTGGTACCCACATGTCTAACCATGGACTTGACAGTCAGCCAGGTACCTGTGACCACATGGTAGGCAAGTGGGAGAAACGTGAGTTCTAGCCAGTGCTAGCAATAGGTGGTGAGTACAAGTGGCTTTCGGAATGGCCTCCGGCCATTTTTCTCAGTGTGCTCTGAATGCCTATGCCATGACCAACAGGCAGGGTTTCAAGCCCAGGGCTCCTTAGGTCCCCCGAACGCAAGCTCAAGCTTAGACAGGTGGCAGAGTCCTGGATGCCTTCTTTCCTCAGCCTCAGTTTGCTCATCTGTTAATAGGAGATACCTGAGCTAGCAAAAGAACTTAAACACCACCTGGGGGAAAGCCGGGATGGCTCAGCAGGTTAAGTACTCGCTTTGCAGCCCCAGGGTCCAAGGATCGAGTCCTGGCCCCGGCCTGTGCAGACGCATATGCTGAACTGGGGTGTGCTTCCCATGCGGGAGGCCCCCAGTTCGGTTCTTGCCCCCAGTTCAGCCCCTGACTCGAGGAGGTGTGCCTCCCATGCAGGAGGCCCCCAGCCCACCCCCCTCCATGCACGACCCCTGCCCACCTGTGTAGAATAAAACCATGTCAAAAACTAATGTCATACAACTATGGAGACTGCTCTGGACCCACCCCCTTCTCTTCGTCTCTCTCTGTCAAAAACAATAAAATAAATCTTAAAAAAAAAACAACCATCTGGCTGAAGGGCCTCATTGCACAGCTGGGAATATGTGTTAGATGGTCTTTCTTTCCTCTGGGCCTGTTTTCTGCAACATAATAATGATTGCAAGAGGCTCAATTCCTGTGAGCCTTCAAGCAAAAAAGGGGGTACCCTCCCTCCAAAAGGCTGGCCAACCCCATTCTCTGCCTGGGCACAGACTGAGCCTTGCACTTCAGTTGGTTTGGAAAAATTTGACTTCTTTTTGCTTTCTCTTTTGCATCCTTTCTACTTTACTCACGACAAGGCCACTTTGTTGAATGAAAATGGAGACTCTTAGGCATGATTAATAATTTTAAAATGCAACGTTACTGGAGCTATTTTTCCTGAAACTGCTATTCAGTTACAGGCGTTGGAGAATTTGCAGGGACCTATTTTAAGCATTGGAGTCTCCAGTGCATTTTAGAGCTGTTCTTTGAAAGACGCAGGCACCATGTGAAAACCCCAGATGTTTCTTCAACGCTCTCAGCATCTCTGAGCTGAGTGGGGAAAGAGTCAGTCAGGCCCTGCTGCGGAAGAAAAAATTGGACTGAAACTTCTCACACCGCTTTGTTATCAGCGATTCCCAAAGAAAGACATTTCTCTCCTCAAAAAAAGGAACCTGGAAATCCAAAGATTCCTGAAGGAGCTAAGCTTTCAGGGAGTAACAGAGAGGAATGGAAGTCTGGGGAAGGCTTGTTGCCTTTGACCTCAAACCCACCTGAAACTCTGAGCTTGTCCTTAGACGTCTTATTTAATCCTCACACATACCCGTGACCAAGGTGGTATTACCCTTGCTTTGCAAATGTGTAAACTGAGGCTCAGAGAGGCCAGCCATCTAGGAAGTGATAAAGCCAGGACTTGGGCCCAGGCTAGTGTCCTTTCGCTTCTCTGGCTTGTCCAGGCAGCGTGACCAGTGACCAGTGCTTATGCCACCAGCTCTGGAACTGGGCTGCCACTCGTTCAGCTTAAAGACTTTGGGCAAATTAACCTCCCTGTGCAGCAGTTTCCTCAGCTAAAGTGGGGTTAATAACCGTAGCTGCCTCAAAGGGCTGGTGTGAGGATTCAGAGTTACTGCATAGGAAACCTCCGGAGTGGTACATATATGCACACTTGACACCTGGTAAGAGCTATAGAAAATGAGCTCTTACGATTATCCTGGCACGAGCTGGAGTTACTAGGCTAGGAATACAGATGAGTGATGAAAATGTCCTCAGACCCCCTAGTGTTCTGCCCCCCCAAGCTCCCCTAAGCGCTGACACCTCTGAGGTCTCCTTTGCTGCTGAGTCCTCCTGAGTCCACTCCCAACTTCAGGACCTGTGCTCTGGTCTCCCTGCCTTTCACATGTCCTTTCAACCCGGAGCGTGTGCCTAGGAAACCATGATGGAGTCACTCCCCAGACTTGCCACTGAATATCTATGTTGACTGTGAGCAAGTTCCTTAAGAGACCAGAGGCTTAATTTCTCCATCTGTAAAATGGAAATAACATTGCATTTTTCATAGGACTGCTGTGATAATTAAATGTCGCTGGCTTATGTAAAGGTTTTAGATGATTAATCACTCGTTCAGTTTTAGCAATAATAACGTATCCTTGCCTAACATGCTAAATTTTTCTTTTTCTAGATTTTTCTCATCATTTTAAGAGCCAGCTAAGAATCTGCATTCTGTCCCCATTCCCTATGTTGCCCTCCCACAGTTAGCCTTCTCCTCACCCTAAATTCTCTACAGTAGCACCAATCATTGGCCGTAGGCCAATCATATTAGACTGTATGCATCTTTCTGCTTCCAGGAGAGGACTTGCTCTTGTTCATCTGTGAGCAAGGACCAACTTTCCTTGTGGTGCTTGAATTAACTTTGTCCTTCATGGGTACAGTGGTCTTGGATCCACAGCCCTAGAGAAATATAACTTTAGCAGGGAGGGATTCAAGCTGATTCACTATACTGGGGAGGCCACGGAGGTCTGAAACCAAAAAGGATTTTCCCAAAGTCACAAAACCACAGGACGGTAGATGAGAAGGAACAAAGGATTTGGAACCAGAGAACAATCCTTACCTTTGAACTCCTCTAGTAACCACTATGATTTTTAACCCTTCTGAACCTTGGCTTTGACCTCTGTCAAATAGGTACAAGAACACTTATCTCAGGTTGTTACATGAGCTCACATAGAGATTTTAGAGCACACAGTGGCATAACTATTCCTTTATTCCATAGGGCTGTGGTGTACTAGATGAGATAATTTTCCTTTCACTGTTCCTGGCTAACTTGTTTTTCCCTGAACAATTGGCTTCCAGTAATACTTTTGGGGG
>PVKE010016898.1:0-31425 GCA_004027555.1 Craseonycteris thonglongyai | reverse complement strand
ACCCACACACGGGCCGGGTGGCTGAGGCGGAGGGCAGGTGCCGGCGCAGGGCGGTCCCGGCCAGGCGGGCTGTCATCACGGCAAGCAGGGACCACCGCCGCGCCTCGGCCCGCAGGCGGGAGACGGAGGCGGGACGGATGGCCGCGGCCACCAGGCCAGCGCCGCAGGCGGGACGGAAGGCCGTGGCCATTGCAGCGCCTCAGGCGGGATGCAATACGGAACTTGCTGAGAAAGTTGCCCATGGAGAGCAGCGTGCGCCCCACGAAGCCGGGAGCGGAACTGCGAGGTTTCCTTAGCTCTCACGCCTCTCGTGTTCCCACAGGCCGGGACCTAGCTGTCCTGTGAGGCGTCTCGGAGGGCTCTGGGACGCCTCAGCCCCGCGAGTCCACCGCAGGAAGAGACCACGGCGGCCCACAAGTCCACTGAGGGCAGAGAACCTGTGAAGAAGGTCAAAGGGCAAGGCCCCTCCCCCGTGCCTGCCAGCCCCCTTCTGGGCTTCACGGGTACTGCGACTGCCCGCGGAGGCCCCTCCGCCAGAGCTCACCCGCCTGAGTGCAGGCCCCTCAGAAACTTCCCCGGGTCTGGGAGGCCACAGCCTGCTCAAAGCCTAAGGCCAGTGCTACCTGAATTCTGCCCGGCTGTCATCCTTACCCCTTCTCGGGCCTGTCACACCTTGGTTCCCACTCCGGGACTCAAACTAAGGCTGCAGCAATTAAAGTAGTGAGTCTTAACCACTACAAAGGGTGGCGAACCTTTTGGCAATTGAGTGCCGAAGTTTATGAAATAAGAGTATACATGCTCGACTCGCGTGCCAACCCATCGAGTGAGATAGAGGTATCGATTATTTTTATGTCTATAAGAGCATAAACAATAATTTTTTAAATGGTATTCACAGCTCCGCGTACCAAAATAATTGCCCTGCGTGCCACTTTGGGCACGCGTGCCATAGGTTTGCCACCCCCGCACTAGACCATCAAAGAAGGCTGACCAAAGGAATCCAATGGGTACCAGTATATTGGGTTGCCACGAGCAGCGATCGAAAGCTGTCAATCCCAGAGGCCGGCAATAGGAAAAGAAAAAAAGAAAAGAAAAAGCAAGAGAATCTGAATGGGCATGGGGAGGCAGAGCAAGGCTGCTCATTGTGGGTGGAAAAGCAGTCCCAGGGTCTGAAAAAGCATATTGTGACAGGTACCTGAACAGACAGATGAACAGACAGATTAGAAGCCAGTTTCTTCGGTCTTCCTGGAATATGTCCGGTAAGGCATTTCATGCATATCTAAGAAATGAATGTATCATTTATTGCAAGTTAATAATAGAGCGATGCATTAGGTTAAAGTAAGATCAACACAATTCGATCACTGTGAGCAAGCCCATAGGATCCACTCTTCACTACACATTACTGGCACCTAAATGTAATTCTAGATATTCTTATGCCCAAGAAAGGAGACATACCTGTGGGTGTCCAGAACAATGGAAACATGTATTATTGGCCAGGATCTGGAAGTTTCACAAGAAAGATTTCAAAAATGCTGGCCTGCATATGGCTTTATCGATTTGAATTTTGTTTTGTTTTTTTGTTTACTTTATAGTGTTTTCTCTCTTATGGGACTGATGATGTGTATCAAACATATGGCATGTGGGAGTTTTCTGACCCAAGAATCGTATAGATAGGTAAAATATTTAAATACAGATTTTTGGTTAAAAATTTTATTTAAAATATTATTGGGCATAATTCATATATTATAAAATTAATTTTAGCCCTGGGGTTTTAATAGTATGTCAGAGCAAATGAAATTCCTTTTACGGTATCGCAGAGGGAATTTGAACTTTCATCCCCAACAAACTTTGAGGTTGATAGGACACAAAAGGTTTTACTCAGATCCAAATTTTGTTTGAAAAAAAGGAGAAATATTATAGGCCCTTTCTGACCTCTCCAGAGCAGAAATGATGTACAGTTATGACATTTAACCATAATTCTTTGATATCATTTGAGAAAAGTTCAGTAAGACAATCTCTTGATTTTCTTTGTTTGAACAAAAACATCAAGCCTGGTATAAGTTTGGAACAAAGATTTTCCATAGAAACTGGAAAAACTGATAATATGTCAGACTTATTTGAAAACAATAAATAATATTTTCATCTTTAAAAAAAAAACAATTTTTTTACCATATATATTTACATATAGACATATATAATTCATTTGGGGGCTTCAGTACAATAAAAGGGAATTTAGACAAGGGTATTCCTGGAAAATCCACCTCTTGATTTCCTTTTAATGCAGATAAATGGACAGAATGCTTTTTTTGAAATATGGAATAATTACTTCTCTTGTCCCTATAAGGCAAAATAAAATTATGTGGCAAGTGATTATTCTCAGATAAGTTGGCTTGGCAGAAGCAAACATGTTGAGACAGAATTTGTCAAGGCAAAATATTTATTTTTTAATTTAATAATTAATATAAAATATTTTAATATTAACTACAATTTATAGTTGTCAGGTGAGACTACTTGTAATATGATAATTTGTGGAGTACCAATCTCCAGTCATATCATAAGAACCTAGAGGTGAGCAGCATTAGATCAAATTTGTAATAGTGAAAATAAATCATATATGGTTTAAAACACTCTCACTCATAGTTTTCTTGTTTTGCTCACCAACCATTTATTGTAATTCACACAGAGTCAACATGGGGGTATAATGGAGTGATCTATGAAACTCATTTAATGATTTGTTTTTTAAGAAATAACTTTTGTCTCCTTGTTTTAAGCCCCTTTCTTTTTTTTTTCTTTTTTTTTTTTGTCTTACAACAATGTTACAAAACCTTTCTGTGGTTGATGCCTTCCACAATTCCTTGGCTTTTATTGGTTTATTAATTTTGGTATTTCTATACTTTTATTTAAACATGGTTTCAGGGGGAAGCCGGGATGGCTCAGTGGGTTAGGCGCTCACTTTGCAGCCCCGGGGACTGAGGATCGAATCCCGGCCCCGGCCCGTGCGGAACCACATGCTGAACTGGGAGCTCCCCCAGTTCAGTTCTCTCTCTGTCTCTGTATCGTTCTCTCTCTCTCTCTCTCTCTCTCTCTGTCAAAATAAATAAATAAATATATATATAAATATTAAAAAAAAGAATGATTTAAAAAAAACATGGTTTCAGAAGAAAAAGGAAGTGAATGTTTCCCTCGTCAGTTCGTCTTGAACTGAAAATACTTGTTGATTTTAGCATCCACTGTTCCCAGAGAAAAAACCCACTTTGGCAATAACAAATATAACACTCAAGATTTCACCTTTTCTTGAGCAATCACTAAGAATTTAGGATGTAGTAATTTCTAATGGAAAAATAATACCTATCTTATAGAGTTGACTTGAAGATTAAATTAGATAATGAACATAAAAATGTTTTGTAAAGGTTAAAGATCTATAAATTCTTTTACATTATTATTGTTAGTAGTAGTAGTGGCATTTGCTGTTTCAACTTTTACAGTTACTTATGACAATGCTTATGTGAGAAAATGCCTTCTGGTTTACTGTTTTGAAAATCAAACCATATTTTTCAATAGCTCAATACAATGGAAGTGGCATTGTTTGTGAAGGTTATGGGTGAAATCATAAATGTTTTTTGACATCTATCACTTTACAGTATTTTCATCAATTAATTGCCAAAATTAATTGGCAATTGGACACACCTGCTTTATTTAATGTTTTATTAAGAGCCCCTCAAAGTAAAGATAGCAAGTATAAATATCCTTCCTTTACGGTGAGCTTAATTTGCTCAAGGTTCCATCATAATTTTGCTGTAAATATAAACCTAGACTCAGAGTTTTACAGTAGATCCTCTCTAGAAACCCATGACGTTATTAGGAGCCACAAAAACTCATTCAGCTTTCAACAATGCATACACTACAGATTCAATTATGGGCCACCCATTTTCATGAAGGGAAGATGGCATTTAGCTAATACAAAACAGAGAGAATATTAAGTTTTGTCCTCCATAAATATTAGTAATGAAAAAGGTAGATTCCCAACACCTTCAAAATGGCTTGAGACCATCGTATCTACGTTACAGCCATTGGGATGTTCAGACACAATGTTTTTGTCACTAAGAAAAATTTCCATAATATACAATGATGTTTATTGAAACAGGTAAGGGACTTTTGGGTAATTAGGAGTCCTTCAGCATGGTTTTTCCAAAAACCTTATGTACAATATGAAATACCGTAATTTTCTGTTTATATGATGATACTTTTGTGAGAACGAAAATTAGAGGTTGTCTTATACACAGGAGTAACCTGTGTTGATTTCTTAATGTTGGATTAGAAAAGTTAGGGTTGTCTTAAACATGGTAGCATCTTATATAAGGAAAAATATGGTAGTTGGTTTGGAGACTTTCAGCTATGAAGAATTTGTTCAGATCTTAATTTTTATGTGAATGAAATGAGCTAATTTCTTCTCTGAAGCATCTCATATACCTTTGTCTAATCTCTTTTTTATGTTTGGAAAGACTTTTAGATACTAAATATTCAGATAGCGGAAGCGGGGATGGCTCAGTGGGTTAAGTGCTCATTTTGCAGTTCCAGAGTCTGAGAATTGAATCACGGCCCGGGCCCATGTGGACCCATATGCTGAACTAGGGAGTGCCGCCAGTTCAGTTCTCACTGGGGTGAGACCCTGGCCCAGTTTCTGCCCTGTGCAGCCCCACACCCACCTGTGGAATGAAACTATGTGGAAAAACCAATGATGTGCAACTATGGAGACTGTTCTGGGCCCTCCCCCTTCTCTCTGTCTCTGTATCTGTATCTCTCTCTCTGTCAAAAACAATAAAAATAAATCTTAAAATGAAAATTCAGATAAAAATTAAATGACAACAAAAGATATATGGAATATTTTGTTGGATTACATGAGCATATAGAATTAAGTATGATGTAGTTCAAATGTTTATTTTACTTTAATGTATGTTGGGGTGGAACCTCCAAGGTACCAGAAACAAGAATTCACCTATTAGTTTTGGAACTTCAGCTCCCTGCCACCACAACCCTGCCCTCCTCTCCCACACACCTTCAATTACCATTTCTGCTCATTCCATAGATTTAGCTTTAGATACTACTGTTTTCTATGTACCTGTATATATCTCACTTAATTTTCAGAATTTCCAAATGCCTCTTGATAATAGCAATCTTGATAAATACTGAAGCTGTTGCATAAACAGGAGCTTTTTATTTCTGTTTATTTCTCTTCATTGTTCAGAACCCAATGAAGGAACAGTGATGTAGAATCAAGATTATTCTGGGTTCTAAACTTATGGTGGCCAGATGGAAGAGGGTTTGTGAGTCTGGGTGAAAAAGGTGAAGGGATTTAGAAGTACAAATTGATCATTACAAAATAGTCATGGGGATATGAGTTACAGCATAGAGAATATAATCAGCAATATTGTAATAACTATGTATAGTGCCAGGTAGATACTAGATTTATTGGGGGAATTACTTCATAAATTATATAAATGTCTAACCACTGTGCTATACAACTGAAACTACTATAAAATATTATTTAATGTCAACTAGAATTGAAACATGAAAATTAAAAAAATAATTGAAAAGATCCAATATAATACGATTCATGTTTGAATAAGCAGTAAGGTTCCAAATACTGTGGTCTTCAAGAGATGACTCAGAGGCCTAGGAATAGCTAGCTTTAATTTGTTGACAGATTGTTATTTTATTGCCTGGACCAGGTAAGGAAGAAGAAAGCTAAAATATTCTGTATAAAAATAAATTAATTAATTAAAAAGGGTGTTTGGGTTCTTGTCCCAGATTTACTATCATATAATAATGTGTCCACTTGGAAAAACGACACTTTCCTGAGCCCCTGCCTCTTTCTTTATTTTGACAGTGTCGTGCTAAATCAGGAGTCCCTAACCTCCAGGCTATAGACTGGTACAGGTCCCTGGCCTGATAGGAACTGGGCCACACAGTAGGAAGTGAGCAGCAGGTGAGCAAAGCCAAGTTTCCTCTGTATGTACAGCCGCTCCTCATCGCTGGCATTAACTGCCTCAGCTCCATCTCCTGTCAGATCAGCAGTGGTATTAGATTCTCATAGAAGTGCTAACCCATTGTGAACCGAGCCTCCAAGTAATCCAGGTTGTGCGCTTTTTATGAGAACCTAATGCCCTGAGGTAGACCCAAGGCGATTCCAAGTACAGATTCACATGAGCAGAGAGGTTTGACAGCACAGAGACCATCATAAATCAATTGCTTGCAGACTCCTCAAAAGCCAACTAAGCTCAGGGTTGCTACTGATTCTGCATTATGGTGAGCATGTAATTATTTAATTATATATTACAATGTAACAATAACAGAAATAAAGTGCCCAATAAATATAATGCACTCGAATCATCCCGAAACTATCCCCTCCCCCTCCCTCATCCATGGTAAAATGGTCTTCCACAAATCCCATCCCTGATGCCAAACAGGTTGGGGATCACTGTCCTAGATGACTCAGAATAAAGTCTGTACTCTTTGCAGCGATAGTTGTTATTGGTATTCTAAAACAAATGAAGACAATGACACATGAAACTGAAATATCTCTGTAACTATGTTCGTAGAGCTGCCTCCATGTTATAGGTGATAACAAAGCATAGCAGAAGTAGATTTGACCATAGACTCCAAAGTAAATGGAACTAAAAACATTTCTTTTTTTTTCTTTTTTTTGAAGTTCACTTACTAAAATATAGGCTGCTGAATATTAAGCTTTGAAGCATATTATCAGTTTTTTAAAGGGGTTATTCTTACAAGATTTCCAACTAATAGCAGGGGGTTTTAAAATTCTTAAAGGACCATCTAATCTTCAAGATTTACAGCTCTTATTTTCATGTCAAGCAAGTTGTATTAGTGCCAGATAATTATCTGAAATTTCTGGATATTCTCTGAACTAAAATTCTGAGCCTCTTAAGGTTTTTCTCTTTGCTATTTGAAATTTGTGTCAGATACACTTTCTTTTAAAAAGTTCAATCAGGCTTTTATATTCTCATATAAGGAAGAGACTCTGTCAGTCCGGGTAGTGGTATTAAGATCCTGGTGAAAGATAATCATTATATGACAAATTTAATCAAAATACAATAGTGATCACCTCAGGTTTTTAATAACAAGTATTTATACATTTACTTATAGTACATGTATTTATTGTACTTACCAGGTATATTCTTTTTGGGAGAATAAAGCTATTTGAAATATAGGAGGTTTTTATTTTGTTTTGTTGTTGTTATTTTTCCACAAAGACTGTGACCTTCTGAACAGGAGCTATATTTCACTAATATCTAGAACCAGCACCTAACATGGCATCTAGAAAACAGTCTATAAATATGAAATAAATGAATGAACACATTTGTAAGTAAGGACCAGGACATGAGCAAATAGAAGCATTTTATTTCAGTCACAAAATGGCAACTGACATATAAATGACTTGAATAACAAGTGCTACAACATTTCAAAAAGGTATAGAACTTTTTGTGGGATTTCCATAAGAGAAGCCATTAGAAGAAAGAGAGAAGGCTTTTGAATTATTTAAAGGAGGAATCACAGAAAAACTAGTCTTTGGTCTAAGCCTGAGTTTAAATCGTGATTGCAATGTGTTACAGATGAAGCTAATGACATAAACTCACTGTGCTGAGACTTGCAAAGGCACAAGGGTTGTTAACATATCCAAAAGCCAGTACAAGGGAAAACACATAATGACAAAAACAAAGATGTCAAACCATTTCTTAATGACTGTTAACACTGAGATATCAAAATCAACAAATTGTAAATAGTAGATGACAGCCAGTTCCCAAAATAATTTAATCTTTGAGAACACACCATGGAAACAGAAGGATTAAGAGTACTCATAGTGATCCCCAGATAAACTCCAATGAACCTAATCACAAAATAGCATTCCAGTCTTTGTACCTTTTAAAGATTCCCTGTATAGTGATATATGAATAAGAGCATGTTAAGGTGCTTCATCATTTAATCCTTAAAGCAAGCAAAAATCTTGAAATTACCATTGCTTGTTCCTTCCTATTGACAGCTCACTACCAAAGTTGAATTCAGCATCAAGCACATTGGGCTCTGCTTCTTGAATATCTTTTAACTTATTCCCTAGTTTTCGTGGCAGACCCTTCTGTTTCTTGTGGGAGCTACTCATTCTGTTTTATTCCCTATTAAATGGGTCTTCAAAGTTTCCATTAGAGTAGTCTTGCTAAAATGAAAATGTGATCATGTCAGTTGAGTAATAGTTCAATGGCTTTGTGTTTATATGTAGTCATGATTATCTCTGTCCAATCATTTCTCTGATCATTGCCCACTTTACTTCCCAGGATCATATGAGCAATTTACTATCATGAATTATGTTTTTCCTTCCACCAAGAATTATTTTTTCTCTGTTGTGGACCTAGAAAACACATTTCAATCTTCAAAATTCAATTTATGTCTTATCTCTTTAATGAAGGCTTCTTGTGTTGGCATCACACTCTTCTTTTTGGTTACTATTGTGTTTTTTGCATGCCTGATTGTTGCACTTGCTACACTTTATTGTTATTATAGTTTCTACATATCTGTTTTCTCCTAGGCAATATTCCTGGAGGCCAGGGATTACATTTTTTCATCTATTGATCTTGCCTTGGTATTTCACTTGGTGTGTAGTTATTACCTATAAAAATGAGATTTGAATAAATTAAAAATAGTATGTACATATTACCGTTATTACTTTATAGATAGAAACATTAACATTGGTGCTGAAAGTTTACCTCTAGTAAATTACTTCACTCCACATTTAGTGTTTTTTCCACTATTTTATACATTTCTACCTTATATCTCTTTATTTTTATTGACATCTTTATGACTAACCTAAGAAAAGCAGGCATGAAGGTAGAGCTAGACCACAGGCCATACCTGGATGAAATAGTAAAGAAGTTGTGTATATTTTTGGTGTGAAAATCCTGATGCATACAGGTCTACATCTTCCTTTTGAGTCATATGGAGAGATCTGTTTCTAAAGAATCTTATTAGCAGCTAATCAAGATGTTTTTGCACAAGGCTCCTGATGAGCTATTAGTGTACTAAAAGTAATTCAGGCTTAAAGTAATTCGTTTTATGTTGTGTGTGTGTGTGTGTGTGTGTGTTTGTTAATGTTGTGGATTGGGTGGGGGTGGAGTGCAGAAATGTTTCTTCCCAGTTTCTGATGTATCAGTCATGTCAAGAGAGCTACATAGGGTAAAGTCAGTTCTGCTTCTTTACTTACTCTGCCTGTTGGGTGGTCAAGGGAGAGCTAACTGAGCATGCTTACCTTGACGAATGCTGTTCTCTTCCTTGAGATTACGAGTGGGTATCTTGTTTCTCCAGTCCTGTGTATCACTTGTCAGTAAATCTGTCCAGTTCTGGAGTTCAGTTATGGGGCCCTTTGGTTCTCATTCAAATTAGAGTTCTCAAGTCAGGGTTAGCAACAGTAAAAAAAGGAATGTTTAGACCTCCATCTGTACTCCTTTATTTTATTCCTAACTCCAAACATAGATGAAAAAAAGGTATAGTACTTACTGTAAAGTCCTGATAAGACCCTAACTTTTGGTGCATTATCTGGCAACACTGAAAAATAAAAACAATGGAGGAGAATTTTTGACAATAATATGTTCATCTGTAGGGGATGCTGTGATAGTTCAGTGTTTGAACACTCGCTTTGCAATTGCGAGGTCCAGGGTTTGGTTCCTGGCCCCAGCCTGTGCAAACCCATATGCTAAACTATGGTGCCACTGGTTACTTCCAGCAACAGTAAAAGATAATGGTATTTTTTAATATGCATTCATGGCCAAAGATCTACATGCAGCATGATAAAAATGTCTGGCAAATATTTACAAAGTAACCTTGCTTCTGAGGCATCACAGGGACATTATCCATGTTCTCCTGGGGAGAGGAAATGGAACTGATGATCAGACTCAAAAACCTGAGGAAGAGTTTGGAAAAGAAGAGATTAAATGCTGGTGATTTCAGGAGAGCACTGATTGTAGAAAAAAATAATCCTTAATTAGAGCAACTTGACCTCAAAATGAGAACTTAAGTTGCAGAGCCATGAGTTAATTTTGTTTGAATCTACAAGTGTAAATTCAGGGATACCCGGATAGTACAGTGGCTGAGTGCTTGCCACGTAGTCATGACGTCCAGGGCTTGATTTGGGGCCCTGGTCCATGCAAACCCATATGCTGAACTGTGTCACACCTGGTGACTGTTAGGATGGCGGCAAAAGTTCTTGCCTCCCATGTGGAGGCTCCCTGTTAGGTTGCAGCCCTATGAAGCTCCACATTCACCTGTGTGGAATGAAACTGTGTCACAACTACGGTAATATACAACATGGAGACTGCTCTGGACCCTGTCCTCTCCCTCTCTCTCAATCTCCCCTAAACAATAAATTTTAAAAAATTATGTAAAAAATATTGATGTGTAATGTATTTTGAGACTTGCAGGGAAGGTGGTTTTATGCCTTGGTCTTTCATGAGCGATGGGATGTTGTGATCATTGTCAGTTAGGAAATATTTAGGTTAGACCAGGCAGGTTTGTGCTGCAGCCCAGGAATGGCTTAATGTCTACTATGTCCTTTTCCTATGCCTGCCATAACAAATTACCACAAACTTGGTGGCTAAAACAACAAAAGTTTACTTTCTCGTGGTTTTATAAACCAAAAGCCTTCAAGCAAGGTGTCAGCCAGGCCAAGCTCAAGGGAAGAATCCATTCTTCAGCACTCACGGTTTACGGTACTTGCCAGCTTCTTTGGTTTGCGCCCACTTCACTCAATTTCTGCCACTATTTTCAGATCACCTTCTCCTCTGTGTGTGCATATCTTTTCTTTTGTCTGTCACACACCTGCCTCTGCCCTTCTTCTATGATGACCCTTGTTATTTGAGTTAGGGCCCACTTGGCTAACCCAAGATGAAAACCTCATCTCAAGATCCTTAACTTAATTACACTTGCAAAGAGCTTTTTTCCCTAAATGAACTAGTAATTACAGATTTTCAGGCTTAGGACATGGGCATGTCCTTTGTGGGCCACTGTTCAATCCATTATACCAGCTAAAAGAGACTTTGTTTTTGGCTACGACTGCAGGTTATAGAATAGGAGAGTGGCAGTTTCTATAGAGCCTCTTAAGGTCTGAGTGAAAAGGTGGGGGTGCTCAGAGTTGCAGGGGGCCGAGCAAAGATTAGAGCAGAATGAAGAAGGCACCAGGGGCATGTTTAGTGTATAGAGAGGTTTGTCTGGCCCTTGACTTCAGAGTCACAGGAGTTTACAGGGCAGAAAAGTCTCTGGCAGCTGCCCATCTACCTTAGCTTTCTTTTCAAGTGCAGCTTTTCTTAAACAGGCCTGGCTGAGAAGAAAAAAAAATTCAATTGTAGGAAAAATCAGTTTTATAGGACTTGTAGGCATTGACTCAGGTGGCCTGCCATAGGTTCCCTTTACTGTGTGGACCCAAGCTAACTGGATTTTTCAATTACTTGAAAGACAAATGTTCCCTAGAATGCAGCCTTCTTTGGTCTGTGCAGTTCCATAGCAGGTGACAGTGACAATGGTCATGGTGACACAGGTTAGTAAAATCTACACATCAGAGACTGGGGGTACAATGTCATGAGCTAGAACCCATAACCAGCTCAGAACAGCAGTTTGAACAGCAGAGTGATCAAAGTGGAAATGTAAATCCAGCATCCATGTATGATAGATGCCTAGTGGTATGCACTGTATATGGCAAATTCATAGTGACAAATGAACCTCACGATAAAAGGATCTTCCTAGTTGTAAACTCACAGGTTAAAAACTTCAGATAAATGGCAGAGACTAATGGACCTTCTAGTGAGGTTAAAACCAAAGAGATTTTCTTTCTCTGAAATGCTATTGCGTTTCTGCTGTGTTCTTTGTCCACATTCTGGACTGAATTCTGAGAACAAAAATTGTCCAGTTGAACTGTTCTAGTGGCTAGGGTTGGCTTTCTTTCTAGACATTTTGGTTGTGCTTTAGGGTTGTCAAATAAATTTGTATTCTATTTACTCTTTAGACTCTTTAAAAGCTTAGCTCATGAGCAGTTTGATAAATTGAGAGAACCACAGCCATGCCAGGGAGAGAAGTCCAAGCTGCCAATCCTAAGGGGCTCTCGATCCTACTCAGGTTCTAAAAATGAACCAAACAAGACATTTGAAATGATTGTTTATTTACATATAGGACTTTTAACACACAATAACAAGGGAAATTGATTTCTAAATTATATTTTCAAATTTGGGACTTAAATTTGTAGGAGGATTTAATCTGCTCCCTTTAATTTCTCCCTGAAAAATTTGATAATGGCAAGGGTTTACTTTAAAATTTGGGATGTTTTTGTTATATGATTCTTAAATTGTATTATTGCAATGCTTTTATATATTTAATCTTAATTTGTCTTTTGACATCTAATTTCTGTGGCTAGATGTAATTTAGAATGTCTAATAAAATAGAGTTGTTTTTCATCACTGGATATAAATAGCCTTGGAGTTAATTTAATAAATATATGTTCTCACTTATATCAGATAATTCTGGGATGGAAATGTAAGTTGCTTGTCAGCAGTCCCAGGTGGCTACCCAAATAAGCAGCCCCATGAAAATGGGAGCAGGACTATCCTGATAAACTTCTGATCTTTTTCCTGAATGGATAGCCATATTCCATGGACAAAAGGCTTAGACCGTACAATGGATTAAGAGAGTTGAAAGCAGAGGAGTGTTACAAAAATTTCCCTTTTTAATTTCCATATTCTCTCCTTGTGAAGAGAATTTGATTAGCAAAAACTTTGACCTCCATCTTTATTCCTTTCACTTACACTGAGTAGGCAAAATGACCCCTTGGACTGGTAAAGTTGGGAAGAACTGACTAAGCTTTGCTCAGCTCTTCATCTTTGGAAAGAACCTGACTATAGAGACAGAACTTCTCTGTCTCCCCCCTCCTCCCCCTTGCCCCATGCTATATGGGCATGGGTCTTATGTGGGCTTGCTCTTTTCACATGGGTTTGCCTGGAAACCAACTTGCTGCAACAAGTTTGGAAAGCTGTATAATTCTAGAGTTTAGTGACTGATTCACTTGGCTCTCTCATTAAGCCAAGCTTACCAACATGGGCTGTATTAGTTAAAAAGTGACATAATGTTTGAGTTGCAGTACAAAATAAAAATGCTGGGCCTCTTCTTCAAAGTGCAAGGGGATAGTGCTATTAAAAGTATTTGCACTGAGTGAATACTACCCCCCCAAATTTATGTCCACCTGAAATCTGTAAAGGTGATCTTATTTAGAAATATATTCTCTTTTCAAATATAATCAAGTTAAGATGAGGTCATACTAGATTGGGGTAAGCTCTAAATCTAGTGGCTGGTGTCCTTAGCAGGAAAAAAAGATTTGGAGACACACAGATGAATAGAGGGAAGATGCCCATGTGACAACAGAGGCACATTGAGGATTTCTGGCAACAGCAGAAGCTAGAAGAGCCCAGGAAGGATTCTTTCCTGGAGACTTCCATGGGGGCATGGTCCTGCTGACACATTGATTTCAGATTTCTAGCCTCTCTAACTGTGAGAGAATCCATTTCCATTGTTTAAGCCACCTACTTTGTGATATTTTGTTGTGGTAGCCCTAGGAAATTATTAATGCAGTACTAAAATAAGCTTTTTCTTTCTTCTGTGGTCTCTCTAAAATTTCATTTTGTTTTTTTAGAGGCTATTTAATGAAGAAAAAATTTTTTCTTAATAATGGAAAATTAAAATTATTAGCATGAATTTTACCATTTCTCTCTATATTATATAATTATAGTTTTGTATCCATATAGAAAAACATTTATCTCATATGCAACATGACTGAAAAATTACACAATTTCTTTTTTTGTTGTTTACATACCGGTATGCATATGTTTTGTTTTTTTTTCTTTTTAAACCAGGACAGTGGAAATTCTGTACAAACTAACTCAACTGTTTTTATTTAACTTCTTGATATATACACATTCTACTGAATGTTCAGCTTACTGATGTGTAAGGAAGGGCTTAAAGGAAAAGGAACTGTGGGTTGCTCTCTCTTCCAGCATATGCCATCCTTTCCAGCATAAGTAGTTGGCTAATACCGGTAAGTAACACAGGAAGAAAAGATAGGGCTGGATTCTAGAGTCATTTTTGTTTCTTAAAATACAATTTATTTCTTTATGCCTCGGAGGCAAGTTTTGGTTCAAATGGAAAGTGTGGCCCCTTAGAGTTGTTAACATGTTCCCTTACTTACCGGTAGTCATAGATGTAACCATAATTAGTCTCCTCTTTCGTTTCTGATATTATTAATTTGAATCTTTTTTTAGTCTAGTCAAAGGTTTGCCAACTTCGATTATCTTTTCAAAAAACAAACTTTTAGTTTTATTTATTTTTTTATTGTTCTTCTATTTTTTGTTGTTGGTGGTGTTTGTTTCTATTTTCTGTTTTATTTATTTCTGTTCTACTCTGGTGGACCCCCCCAATGCATGGACCTCAGTAAGATTCCAGATGAAAACAAAATAAGCATATTATGGAAGCCAAATAGCAATCAGGGTGAAAACTATGTGTGAATGGAACAGCAGGAATGGTGGCAGACACACATATCGCAGACTCTTTCTCTGCTCACATGCATATTTTATTGTCTCATCAGCTTCACTTACAAAACACAAGTTCAAAGATAAAATTATTAAGAATTTCAAGACAGCAACAGCAGAACATTAAACCAAGCACATGAACATTCTGAGCATGGGGCCTGAGTATCTATCTATACACCTTGTCTCATTCCCATGACGCCAGCCTGGGGTGACATTTAAAAAAATAAGTGAGAAATACACACATATGCATATATACATATATGTATATATATAAATAAATCTACCCTCGTAAAATATTTTTAAGTACATAATACAGTATGTTAATTATATTCACATGATTATATGGCAGATCTCTAGAACTTTTCCATCTTGCAGGACTGAAACTATAGTATATCTATTGAACAGCAATTCACTATTTTTTCCTCCTCACACACTGCCAACCACCATTCTACTTTCTGCTTCTACAATTTTGACCACGTCAGATACCTCATATAAGTAAAATCAGACAGTGTTTGTCCTTCTGTAATGGCCTATTTCACTTAGTAAATGTCCTACAGCTTCATCTATGTTGTAGCATAAAATGGCATTTCTTTCTTAAGGCTGAATAATAATACACTATGTGTATATTCTGCATTTTATTTATCAATGAACATTTATATTGTTTCCACCTCTTGGCTATTGTGAATAATTCTGCAATATACAAGGGAGTGCAGATGTCCTTTTGACATTTTTGATACTTTTGAGTGAATACCCATAAGTATGATTGCTGAATCATAGGGTAGTTCTATATTTATTGGGGTTTTTTTTGAGAAATTCCATCCTGTTTTCTATAATGGCTGTAACAGTATATATCCATTTTCTTTTCCATAGTGGCTGTATCAGTTTATGTCTATTCTGTTTTCCATGGTGGCTGTACT
Source organism: Craseonycteris thonglongyai (assembly GCA_004027555.1). NCBI lineage: Eukaryota > Metazoa > Chordata > Mammalia > Chiroptera > Craseonycteridae > Craseonycteris > Craseonycteris thonglongyai. The sequence goes on along the minus strand of PVKE010016898.1, from coordinate 15,884 downwards.
AGTTTACATTCCCACCAACAGTATTTAAAGGTGATATCTTGTGGTTTTGATTGTATTTTCCTGACAATTAATGATGCTGAACATCTTTTCTTGTGCTTATTGGCTGTTCATATATCTTCTGTGGACACATTTCCCTTTTTTTTTTTAAGATTTATTTTTATTATTCTTTTTGAAAGAGAGAGAGAGAAGGAGGTGGGACCAGAGCAGTCTCCGTAGTTGTATGTCAGTTTTAGACATAGTTTTACTCCACAGGTGGGTGTGGGGCTGCACAAAGCAAGAAATGGACAGGGGCCTCCTTCATGGGCCCCTCCCTACAAGAACTGAAACGGGGTCACTGCGCAGTTCAGCGTTTGGGCCTGCATGGGCAGGGGCTGAGATTCGATCCTCAGACCCTGGGGCTTCAAAGTGAGTGCTCAACCCTCTGAGCCATCCTGGAATCCCCCTCCCCCCCTTTTTTTGTATTGTTAAATTTATTGGTGTGACATTGGTTAGTAAAAATTACATAAGTTTCAGGTGTACAATTCTATAGTACTTCATTTATGTGTTCACCACCCAAAAAGTCAGCTTTCTTTCCTTCACCGTATATTTAATGGGTGTCCCAAAAGTCATGCAAGAAGTAATTTTGATAGAAAACACAGGTTTATAATTAAAAATTGTAATTTTTTATTGATTCATAAAGTATACTGTATAGGGTTATGTATGGAATAGCATATCGGGTAAATGGACTCCACAGCTTTGCTGGCACATACGCACTCTTTTGTTGAAATTTTCCATGACCATTTCACATAAATGTGGCTGAATTTTGTTGATACAGCGCTCAATTTCCTCCTTCAAGGCGTGGGTGGTCATGGGCTTGTTGGCATAAACCTTAGACTTCAAAAAACCCCAAAGAAAAAGTCCAATGGCATTAAATTGCATGATGTAGGCGGCCAATTCTGATTACCAAGCCATCAAGATGAAAATGAGCCTCATCGCTGAAGATGATTTTGTTTGAAAAATCAGCATCCACTTGTTGTTCCATAATCCATTCAGTGAACTCTATTCGCTGTGTGTGGTCAGTAGGCTTCAGTTCTTGAGTCAATAGAACTTTGCAAGCATAAAGATGCAAATCTTTCATGAGACTACGCTGTAGAAAGCTCGAAATGTCCAATTCTTGACCATGGTGCCGAATTGATGTCCCTGGACTCTCAGCAACACTCTTACAAACTGCTTTGATGTTTTGTGTTGAACGACTTGTTGAAGGACAGCCGGAGTGTTGAAGATCACTAATTGATCTAGTCTCCCTAAATTTTTTAATTAATGTCTTCACAGTTGAAGTTAAATCACTATTCCGACCATATTTTGCACAAAAATTACGAACTGTAGCTGCCAAACCTTTATTATTTTTAAAATATTGCTCAACAATGAAAACTTGTTGTTCTTTTGTGTAGCACTCCATTTTAATAACCCTGAACTGTCAGCTGTTATGCTGTCTTTTTTTTCATTGGCAACACTTTACCACACAAATGATGCAAAATTCAAATCTTGCGTGAATTTTGGGACACCCGTTAGCTCCTCCTCCCTCCTCTCCCATCCCCCTACCCCGTTTCTCTTAGGTAACTACTGAACTACTGACCATGTTCATGAGGTTTTGTTTCTTTGTTGCTTTTGGTTCTTAGCTTTTTCTGTTTGGCTTGTTTTGCTTAGCATAATGATCTCAAGTTCTATCCATGTTGTTGCAAATGCCAGAATTTCATCTTTTCTTATAGCTGAGTAGTATTCCATTGTATATATGTACCACAACTTTTTTATACAGTCATCTATCAGGGGGTATTTTGGTTGTTTCCATGACTTGGCCACTGTGAATAGCACTGCAATAAATATTGAGGTACATATGTTTTTGCCAACTAAGGTTTTCAAATTATTTGGGTAGATACCCAGAAGGGAGATTGCTGGGTCATACGGTAGCTCCATTCCCAAGTTTCTGAGAAATCTTGTGGAGAAATTTCTATTCACGTTCTTTGACCATTTTTAAATGTGTATGTGTGTGTGTGTGTGTGTGTGTGTGTGTGTGTTGAATTGAGTTGCAGTTTTTCCTTTTATATTGTGAATATTGACCCCTTATTAGATATACAGTTTGTAAATATTTTCTCCTATTCTGTAAGGTACCTTTTAATTGTGTTGACTGTTTCCTTTGCTGCAGAAAAACATTTTTAATTTGATGCAGTCCCTCAAAACTATTTTGCTTTTTTTGCCTGTACTTCTGGTGTCATACCCAAGAAATTATTTTCAACACTAATATAAAGCTATTCCCTTATGTTTTCTTTAAGGAGTTTTATAACTTTAGATCTTACATTTAAGCTTTTCATCTGTTTTGAGTTGATTTTTTTATTTAGTGTAAAATAAGGGTCCAATCTCATTATTTTACATGTGGATATCTAGTTTTCCCAACAGCATTGTTAAGAGATTCTACTTTTTCCATTGTGCATTTTTGGCACTGGTGTCAAAGATCATTTGACTGTATGTGAATAGTTTTACTTCTGGATTCTCTATGTTGTTTTATTGGTCTAATGTCTGAATTTATGGCAGTACTATACTATGTTGATGACTGTAACTGTGTAACATGTTTTGAAGGCCTCTAAGGGCAATGTCTTCAACTTTGTTATCATCACTATTTTTTATTATTTTATTTGAGATTGTTTTGGCTATTTGAGGTAATTTATGATTCCATATTTAAGGAATATTTCTTCTATTTCTGCAAAAAAAAAAAAAAGCCTTTGGATTTTGGAAGGGATTGCACTAAACCTACAGATTGCTTTGTTTGATATGTACATATTAACAATGTTAAGTCTTCCAGGTCATGAACATGTGAAATCTTTTCATTTATTTTTGTCTTGTTTAATTTATTGCGGCAAGGTTTATAGTTTTCAAAATACAAGTTTGTCACCTACCTGGCCAAACTTATTCCTAAGTATTTTAGTCTTTAGTTATTGTAAATGGAATTGTTTCCTAATTTCTTCCTAGCTTCTTATAGAAATGCAAGTGATTTTTATATGTTGATTTTGTATAATGCAACTTTGCTGAGTTTGCTTATTGTTCTGGTAGTATGTCATGTGTGTGTGTATGTGTATGTGTAATCTTTAAGTTTTAGATTTTTTACATATATAATTGTCATCTGTGAACAGAGATAATTTTAATTCTTTTTGTCTGATTTAGATGCCTCATTTTTTTTTCTTTTCTATGGCTCTAGCAACTGCTTCAGTAATATGTTGAATAGAAGTGGTGACAGTAGGCATCCTTCTCTTATTTCTCATAATAAAGGGAAAGCTTTTTAGTTTTTAGTATGTTATGAGTTGTGGACTTTTTGTATATGACATTTATTATGTGGAGGTAATTGCCTTCTTTTCCTAATTTAGTGAGAATTTTAATCATAAAAGAGTATTAAATTGCCTCAAATGCTTTTTTCTGCCTCTACTTAGATTGTCATGTGACATAATTCTGTTAATGTGGTATAACACATTTATTTAATTTTGTATGTTGAACTATTCTTGCATTCCTGAGTTAAATTCCACTTGGTCACGGTGTAAGACACTTTTAATGTGCTGTTGGATTTCATTTTCTAGTATTTTCTTGAGGATTTATACATCAGTATTTGTAGTTGATATTGGTATGTCGTTTCTTGTAGTATCTTTCTCTGGCTTGGTAACTGGGTAATGCTGGCCTCATATATGAATTTGGAAGTGTTCACTCTTCTGTAATAGTTTTTTGGGGGCAAAACCAGGATAGGTCAACAGGTTAAGCATTCACTTTGCAGCCCCAGGGACTGAAGATCAAATCCCAGCCCGTGTGGACCCATGTGCTGAACTGCTGTGTGCTTCTCATTAGGAGACGCCCAGTTCAGTTTTCACCCCCTGGTTCAGCCCCTGGCTCAAGGGGCTGTGCTTTCCATGCAAGAGACCCTCAGCCTGGCCCTGTGTATACCCCCTACCCACCTGTGTATAACAAAACCACAGTGAAAACACTCTCTCTCTCTCTCTCTCTCTCTCTCTCTCTCTCTCTCTCTCTCTCTCTCTCTCTCTGTCTCAATCTCCCTCTGTCAAGAACAATAAAATAAATCTTAAAAAAAAAAAATGGTTTTTTTGGAAGTATTTAAGGAGTGGTATTCTCCTTCAAATGTCTGTTAGAATTCACCAGTGAAATATTCTCGTCCTTGGTTATTCTTTGTTGGGAGGTTTTTGATTACTGAATTAATTTCATTGCTATTTATTGGTCTGTTCAAATTTTTTGTTTCTTCTATTTCTGATTCACTCTTAGTAAGTTGTATGTTCTGGGAAGTTATCCATTTTTTGTAGGTTATTCAATTTGTTAGTGTATAATTGTCCATAGAACTCTCATAATCTTTTTCTCTGGCATCAGTTGTCTCCTTTTTCATTTCTGATTGCATTAATTTGGATCTTTTCTTTTTCCTTTTGTCTAGCCAAAGGTTTGCCAATTTTGATTATCTTTTTTAAAAAAACTCTTAGTTTTGTTAATTTTTACTGTTTTTCTATTTTTGTGTGTGTGTATTTCTATTTCAATTATTTTTTTCCTAATCTTTACTGCCTCTTCCTTCTACTAACTTTGGGCTTAATTTAATTTTTTTCAGCTTATATATTTGAGATTTCTTCTTTTTTAATGTAGGTATTTGTCACTACTCCCTCCTCCTAGTACTGCTTTGCTGTATCCTATGATCTTTGATATGTTGTTTTCTAGTGTCTCAACATATTTTCTTTCTTTTTTTTTTAATATATATATATTTTTTATTTATTTTGACAGAGAGAGAGAGAGAGATACAGAGACAGAGACAGAGAGAGAACTGAGCTGGGGGAGCTCCCAGTTCAGCATATGGTTCCGCACAGGCCGGGGCCGGGATTCGATCCTCAGTCCCCAGGGCTGCAAAGTGAGCACTTAACCCACTGAGCCATCCCGGCTTCCCCTCAACATATTTTCTGATTTCCCTTTTGATTTCTCCTTTGACCTATTGGCTGTTCAAAAATGTTTTAATTTCCACACGATGTGAATTTTTCAGGTTTCCTTCAGCTTTTCATTTCTAGTTTCATTCCATTGTGGTAGGAAATGATACTTGCTATAATGTCAATCTTCTTAAATTCATTAAGACTTATTTTGTGGCCTAACATGTGATCTGTTTTGGAGAATGTTCCATTTGCACTTGAGAAGAATATATGTTCTGTTGCTATTGGGTGGAATGTTCAGTGTATGTCTTATAGGTTTATTTAGTGTATAGTGTTGGTGAAGTACTCTGTTTCCTTATTGATTCTCTGTTCATTTGGATACATTATTGAATGGGGGGTATTGAAATATTTTACTATTACTATATTGCTGTCTGTCCCTCAATTCTGTCAATGTATGCCTCATGTATTTGGGTGCTCCGATGCTGAGTATGTGCATATTTATAACTGTTATTATCTTCTTAGTAAATTGACTCTTTTAGCATTATATTCTTTGTCACAGTCTTGACTCAAATCTATTTTGTGTGATATATGTATGCCATCACCACCATTTGCCTTTCCTACCTATTTTCTTTTTGTAATATCTTTTTCAGTCCTTTTACTTTCAGTTCCAATCTAGGCAATATTTGGACCTCCATCTTTAGGCTGTCATCTTATTTCTCAATTTAGAGTCTGCATAGAGTAGTGTGCTCTTTACTGTTTAACACTTTGGAGAATTCAACAAAATGTCCTACTTAACCTAGCCTTTTCCCTCTCCCACCTATGAAATTGTCACTTATTACCTTCCTTATTCTCTTAGAACTTATTATGCAAGACCTAAATGGTGAGCTTTCTTAAGGGAGGTCAATACGTTTGTAATACTCAAGAATTCTGCTTTGCTATATCAGGTCTATAGGATTCATATTAACTTGTTGGCTATTAGCACACCTGGAAAATTTTCTAAAATAAATTTTAGGTCTAAAATGCAAGTGTATTAGACATTAAAATAAAGATTTTAATAGAAACAGATTAAGCTGATCTGTCCTAGAGCAAAGTTTATCAAAGTATGACTTTTGAATGACCTGTATCAGGCTCATCCTCATTAAGTCAGTGCATTCCTTCTCTTGAATTAAATTATAGACAAGAACAGCTTATAGATAAGAACTACATTTTATAGCTCTTGTTTTCTTCTCAACCTAACCAGAATAGAATGCCTTCTATGAACCTATGTCAATTCATTTTAAACAACATAAGTACATGTATATTTCTATTTCTCTCTGAGAAATAAGGCTACATTTCACAATATTCAAACACCAAGCCTTTAAATTTTTGTGAATCCACAGATCTGTTAATATTTAGCATAACTGTCTTTCTTATGCACTACTCTAAGATGAGCCTATCAAATTATAGTCATTAATTATTTTTAAGTGCAAAGGAAAACTAAACAAAGAGAAAAAAATTGCCTCTCAAAAGCAAGTCTTTCACTAAGTAGAGAGTAAAGGTTAAAAAGTCAAATTAATGTGGGATTTTTTACTATTATAAGTGATTAAAGAATACTGACAAGAAATATCACAGTACTGATTGCTATTATCATCTTTTCACTTTCCATTACAGTTGTTGATATTATTTTGCTGAGATTTCAGTGAAGTTATCAAGGGTTTTAGAATAGTCAAATTAAAAAAAAAAATCCTTGAAGTGGCAATATAAAGAAAAACGAGTCAGAACATGAAAAATGTTTTAGACAAGTTGACAACATATATTATTTGCTCATTTCTCTTTTAGAGAGAAGTTACATCTTATTCACACCCACACGTACAGTATGCTGAATAAAGTACAACCAATCACCCTATGGGGATAAAAAATAAAAGACAAGCTGGTTCTAGAAAACCCTTCCATATTATTTCTATATTATCTCAGTGCATTTGGCAAATAAAAACATTTTGAAATATTTTCTAAGTTTTTATATTTTATTTTATAATAGTGCACTTATGTTTTAACAATGTAAATTTTAAAAACATTTGTAGAAATACATTATTTAATTTAACACTTGATATTTGAATATTTCTATTTTCTCTCATTTTTCTTTTTCCTCTTATAATGATTTTTTAGGTTAAACCACACATATCTAACACATACTCCCAACATTCTACAGCCCCAGGCACATGTAAAATGGCTTTTGGGGACAGATTAACGTGAATTTGTTTGAGTTCAAAAGCTTGTAGAATACGTAATGTTTACATCTCAGCATTTCAAAAGTGCTATTTGGAGGTAACCCTGGTTTAAGTCCAAGTACCATTGACTTATAAAATATTTCAAATATACCTAAGTATGTCCAATAAAATGGTGAAGCTCTGTGACTGGGAGTCTATTTACATGAGAAACTGAAAAAAAAATTGTACAAAGAATGTACTATAACCAAGAGTCAGATACAATAGGTTAATCGAACAAAATGTAGATCCCAGAAATAGATCCATACATATAGAGACAACTGATTTTCAACAAAAGTATAAAGATGAGTCATTGAAGAAAAGATAGTTTTTTAATTGTGTTTTGTTTTGATAAATTAAGCTAGAAGCTTGTAGTGCATGGGTATTGTGCGTAGATAAACATATGGAAAAAGATAAACTTTGATTCTTACTTTACACCATATAAAAAATTATCTCAACTAGATCAAGATATATAAATATATAAAATTTCTATATAAAAACATGAGACAATTATATAATGTTACCAATATTTTTTTAAAGATTAATTTTTATTGTTTTTGACAGAAAGAGAGAGAGATACAGAGACAGAGAGAAGGGGGAGGGCCCAAAATAGTCTCCATACTTGCACATCATTGGCTTTTTCATATAGTTTCATTACACAGATGGGCACGGGGCTGCACAGAGCAGGAACTGGGCCGGGGGCTCACCCTGGTGAGAACCGAACTGGGGTAACTCCCCAGTTCAGTATATGGGTCCGCGAGGGCCGGGGCTGGGATTCAATCCTCGGTCCCTGGGGCTGCAAAGTGAGTGCTTAACCCACTGAGCCATCCCAACTTCCCCCATAATGTTACCAATATTAACCCCAACAAATTTAATGATTAAAAACAAAAACATGAAACATAATTTTTGTGACTATGGGTTAGGCAAAGATGTCCTTGAGATGCCATCAAACACTAATAAGGATAGAGGTTTCATGCTCCCTGATTTCGATCTATACAATAAAGCATCAATAATCAAATATCTTGGTATTAGCAGAAAAACAGACACACATACCAGTGGACAGAATAAAAAACCCCACAAATAAACCCTCAAATATATGGACAGATAATTTTTGACAAACAAACAAAAGATATACAATGGGGAAAGAAAAGCGTCTTCAGTAAATGGTGCTGGGAAAATTAGAAAACCACATGCAAAGAATGAATCTGGACTATGAACTGTCACCATATACCAAAATTAACTCAAAATGGATTAAAGACCTCCACATAATATCCAAAACAATAAACCGTATAGAAAAAAAACATTGGTACTAAAATTATAGACCTTGCGTTCAGGGAGGACTTTATAAATCTGACTTCAAAGGCAAAGGAAGTAAAAGCAAAAATAAATGAATGGGATTATATCAAACTATAAAGCTTCTGCACAGCACAAGAAACCATCTGAAAAGCAAAGAGATTACCAACTGAATCAGAGAAAATACTTGCCAACAATGCTAAGGAGCTAATATCTAAAATATATAAAGAACTGTACAATTCAACAACCAAAACAAACAAACACTACCCCCCCACCCCAAAATGGACAGAGGACCTGAACAGATACTTCTTCCATGAAGATATACAAGTGGCCAACAGATATATAAAAAAAATGCTCAACTTCCCTAGCTATTAGGGAAATGCTATATGATATTGCCTCCCACATGTTAGAATGCCTATAATCAACAAAACAAGGAACATGTGTTGGAGAGGCTGTGGAGAAAAATGAACCCTCATAACCACCTGGTGGAAATGTGAATTGGTACAACCACTGTGGAGAACAGAATGGAGGTTCCTCAAAAATTAAGAATAGAGTTATCATATGACCTATCAATCCCTCTTCTGGGTATCTACCCAAAATACTTGAGAACTGTAGTCCTAAAAGATATATATACTCCAATGCTCATCGCAGTACTATTCACAGTGGAAAAGTCATGGATAAAACCAAAGTGTCCTTTGATCTAAGACTGAATGAAAAAGTTGTTGTGCATATTCATAATGTAATATTACTTAGCAACAAGAAAAAATAAAATACTGCCATTTGTGACAGTGTGGATGGACCTTGATATCATCATGCTAAGTGAAATAAGCCAGACAGAAAAAACTGAGAACCATATGATTTTACTCATATGTGGAACATAAAACTGAAAGCAAGAAAAAAACCAAAACTCATAGACACAGTCAATAGCATAGTGGTTACCTGAGGGTAAGGGGAGGTGGGGGAGGGGGAGGAAGGGAGTATAAATACACAGTGATGAAAGGAGAACTGACTCTGGGTGGTGAGCACATAATGCAACACATAGATGAAGCAGTATAGAATTGTACGCCTGGAGCCTATGTAATTTTTACTAACCAATATCCCACCAATAAATTTAACAATAAAAAACTGATAAACTAAATAGGTATAATCAAAATCTAAAATTTATCTTTATTGAAAGACATTATTAACATAATAAGAGACAGATTAGAAGAAAATATTTGCAAATCATATATCTGAAAAGATTTGTGTTTATAACCTAAACAATTCTCAAAACTCAGTGATTTGAATTTTTTTTTTTTAATTAAAGACATGGGCATAAATATTTGTAAAGAGATTTCACCAGGAGAACATGTAAATGGCAAATAGCATCATGCACATGAGGTTGTTCAACACAACCATTTATTAGCTAAATGAATATTAAAACCATAGCAGATGCCACTGCTCACCAATTGAATTGCTAAAATTAGTTTGATTACACAAAGTGTTTGTGAGGAAGTATAAGAAACAGAACTCTTTAAAAATATATAGTTTTTATTGTTTTTGACAGAGACAGAGACAGATAGACAGAGACAATGTGAAGGGGGAGGGCCCAGAGTAGTCTCCAGAGTTACATGTCATCAGTTTTCCAACATGGTTTTGTTCCACACAGGTGGGTGGGGCCACACAGGGTGGAAGCTAGGCTGGAGGCCTCCCGTATGTGAGGCACGTCTCCTTGAGCTGGGGGCTGAATCAGGGTGTGAGAACTGAACTGGGGGCCTACCACATGGGAAGCATACCTCAGTTCAGCATATGAGTCCACATGTGCCAGGGCTTGGATTCGATCCTCGGTCCCAGGGCTGCAAAATGAGCACTTAACCTGCTGAGCCATCCCAGCTTCCCCAAGAAACAGAACTCTTACACACTGGGGAAGAAAATGGTCCAGTAACTTCAGAAAACAGTTTGCTGCTTTCTTTAAACATTAAACCTGTGCCTACAATATGACCTGTCCCTTCCACTCCTAGATATTAATATAAGTAAAATAAAAATATATGTGTATGCAAAGTCTTGAATCTGAATGTTCATAGCATCTTTATTTTTAAGAGCTAGAAATCGTAACAATCCAAGTGTTCACCAATAGGTGAATGAATAAACATATTGTGGTCCACTCATACAAGCAACACTACTCAGCCATACAAGGGAATCTACACATATAAAAATATGATTACTCTGAAAATAATTATGCTAAATGAAAGGAGCCAGATAATTTATATAAATTCATAGAAAATCCAAACACTTATAGTGCCAAAAAGCAAATCAACAGTCATCAATATTTGTATCAAAGCAGGATAGAAAAAAGTGGAAAGGGTTATGAATGAGTATGAAGAAACTTTTATGGGTGATAGATATGTTTATTTTCCTGCTTGTGTTGATGGTTTTATGGTATATCATATTTTAGAATTCATTAAATTGTGTATTTCATGTATGTGCAGTTTCTTGTATGTCAATTATATTTTAGTAAAACCGTTAAAAAATCAAGAACAGAAGGTTATCTCAACAAAAATGTACCAAAGAACAGAAAAGTCAAGTCCAGTGTAGTGTCTATCAGTTGAATTTTTTTGCAGTTTATTTCCTTAAAAATATTTATCCCAGTTTTTGTTGCTAGATGGGACTCTTATCTCAGCAATTATTTTTTATATCCCTCTAGAAAGACATTATAGGGATGCCAGGATGGCTCAGTAGGTTGAGCACTCATCTTACAGCCTCGGAGTCCAAGGTTTGAATCCTGGCCCTGGGCCCATTTGGACCTATATGCTGAACTGGGATGTGCCCCCATTTTGGTTCTCACAAGGGCGAGCCTCCTATGTGAGAGGCCCCTGGCCAGTTCCTGCCCTGTGCAGCTCCATGCCCACCTGTGGAATGAAACTGTGTAGAAAACTAAGAACATGCAACTATAAGGGGAAGCCGGGATGGCTTAGTGGGTTAAGCACTCATTTTGCAGCACCAGGGACCAGGGATCGAATCCCAGCCCCGGCCCGTGCGGACCCATGTGCTGAACTGGGAGCTCCCCCAGTTCAGTTCTCACTCTGTCTCTGCCTCTGTGTGTGTCTCTCTCTCTGTCAAAAATAAAATAAATAAATAAATAAAAATATATTAAAAAGAACATGCAACTATGGAGACTGCTCTGGGCCCTCCCCCTTCTCTCTGCCTCTCTCTTTCTGTCTCTCTCTTTCTGTCAAACACAATAAAAAAAAAATCTTTAGAAAGATGTTACAGAAAAGCAGAACATAGAATCTACCCAGAGTGTCTGTAATTTCATTGCACTGGAGGATCATTCCCAACTGTAGCCAGAAAGAGGCTCTAGCACATATCTCTGGCTATGGTGATGTCCAACAGTAACAGTGGCCTCTGGGGATAAATGATTTACCTGTGGCCTCTGGTTACTGCCATGAGATACCTTCTCATAGCTCCCTGAACATGAACTTTACAACCATCGCTAAAGCAGCAGCAGAAGAAAATTGGAAATTCCCTATGAAAGTTGAAAGATTGTATTGGTATCATTCTAGTAAACATTATTTATATACAGAAATCATTATTCAAAGATAAATGCAGTTCCAGTGATTGTAGGATACAAATGCCCAAATTAACCGTAAATCATCCCATCAAATTGTTTAGATTTAGAGAACTGGATAGATTAAAGGCAAATTGTTAACCAGTAAGAGAAGGCCTATTGTGTATAATATTTCTTCATGTGTCAAGGGAGATTCTCTTAACTTGTTATGTTTAATTGATATTTCTGGTGATTCCAAAAAGAAAGATATATAAAAGCACCCTTGTTCTCTAATAATTAGATTATAAAACCATACTGGTAATACTAAACCTCATATTTGACACACTTTCAGATTTAAGCTTTTTGAAGGGCTATGTTTTCTCAACTTCTTTTTTGGAAAAAAAAAGTGTGTGTATATATATATATATATATATATATATATATATATATATATTATTAATGTTCTTTGAATCACTCTTACATGGAATGGATATGTCAAAACTGATAAGAACATCTATTTTCAAAGGGCTTTCTACTCCAAGTTGAATAGTCTCCCAAAGTTTTTATAACAGAATCCCAAGCTGTTGCAAAGTTTTGACAAGCATGTTTCTCAGCAGTTCTGGGATTCATGTTAGATAGCTTTTAGTGCAAGAAAGCAAAGAACATTTATAAAATTTCCAAATAACCAGTGGTGAAGGTTCTTATTCATATTTTAATGGTGATAAAATACTCTCTTGCTGTTCTGCCTTCGCAGTCAGGGACTACTTGGCCATTTAAAAAATCCATTAAGTTTTTTTTTAATCATTAGAATTTGGATTATCACCTTTCCCTTCTTATTTATTTATTTTTATTTTATTGTTTTTAACAGAGAGAGAGACAGAGAGAGAGAGGGGGGAGGACCCAGAGCAGTCTCCATAGTTGTACACCATTAGATTTTGATTGTTTCATTCCACACCAGTGGGCATGGGGCTTCAGGATAGGAACCTTACTGAGGGCCTCCCACATGGGAAGCACACCCCAGTTCAGCATATGGGGCACACAGGTCGGGGCCGGGACTTGATCCTCAGACCCCGGGGCTGCAAGACAAGTGCACATTCTACTGAGTGATTCTGGCATCCCCACCTTTTCCTTTTTAACTCCTCTGTATCCCATGATTCACTCTGGCATATTTAATGTTTGTTCATTTGGTAATTATCAGACTGTATGTCAAGGAATGTCATTAAACTAAAGATAATTCTGTTCGCAATAAGGTAGGCTGCTTAGACACTTGCAGCCAAGAATTTTATGGTATACAGTTTTATAGGTGAATTTTCAAAGATTTGCTAACTTGATTGAACATTTACTGAGTAGGATCCTCTGACTAAATCACTCATCTGATAATCCTGATTTTCACAGGTGACGAGAAGTTTCTTGTAGGTCCAGCACCAGGCTGCCACCTAAGGGCCTCCTAGCAGGTGAGGGCCTCTGTGTTCTACTGCAGGAAGCCATTGTTGAGCAGGCACCTGGAGAGTCACATAGATTCCTACTGAGTGACAGGGTGGCTGGGAGTGTTATAGCTAGAAAAAACCCACTTCTTAGATAAAATATGCTGTGATATTTAGTAACAGATATAAATTACCCTGATCCTCCACACTACATTATTTTTTACTATGTGCTTACTCTTAAATGATTTGCCTATGGATGAACCCCAAATTCTCTAGAACTCAGCTTCCATAAAATTGTCATATTGCAATGTTCTTATTTCACAGGAAATATATTTCCAATGGAAATAGCCAAAACAATTGTTTACATAAACACTGCAGCTAATACTATAAAATGAGGGTAGGAAGCTTCAGCATACTTCTTTAGAATATACATTTATGTTTTCATATAGTTACAAGACATATCAACCCTTTTTTGAATTATTTTCAGGCAAATTCCAAATTGTATAATCTTACAGATTCTGTTTTTTAAATTACCTACTTACCTCCTCCCACATTTTACTGAGCCCCCAAATTCTTGCTGGGTCTCTAATAACCCTCATACAATAATAGCTACCTCCGAATTTTTCTAACCAGGAGAGTTCTTGGGATACATTGTTTTTGGTTTCTTTCTTATTAGTATTGTTTCTTTATAATATGTTACAATATATTTTTTCAATTCATAGGAAACTAGACTAGTAATTAGAAAACCTAATTTTCTAGTTTCTTTATTGGGTGAATTTTTAATATCTCTAGAATTTAATTTTCTCATCAATAATATGGGAATAGTCATAGGCTTGCATACTATAAAAGATTGTTTAGATCAAATGAAACAATGCACTTACAAATATATATTTTTTAAAGATTTGTTTTTATTGTTTTTGACAGAGAGAGAAGGCTACAGAGACAGAGACAGAGAGAAGGGGGAGGGTCCCGAACAGTCTCCATAGTTGTACATCATTAGTTTTTCTACATAGTTTTATTCCACAGGTGGGCATGGGACTGTACAGGGCAGGAACTGGGCCAGGGTTTCACCCCAGGTCAGCATATGGGTCCTCATGGGCCGGGGCCGGGATTCGATCCTCAGTCCCCACGGCTGCAAAGTGAGCACTTAACCCACTGAGCCATCCTGGCTTCCCCACAAATATTTTTAAGATAAGTATGTGCTGCATTAACACAAAGTGTAATTACTATTATTCTTATGCCTATTTCTATCATACTGAAAAAATATGTCCATCGTTTTCAATGAGTCTGACCTGCTTTGCACAAGACACTGCATTTTATATGTCTTGTTGTGTGTATAGAAATCAGTTTTCACTAGAATTTTTAATTTCTTAATACCTACAAATAACAATGGGATAAAGCCTGATTAGAGAATAAAAGAGAAAATAATTTATTTAAAATTGAAGGAGTAAAGAGAAACAAAAACTTTTTAAATGTGTAAATTGTGTAGCTCTGCTGGAAGAATTAAACATTTTTATTGTCTGTGTATTTATATCAGACAATGGTTCTGTATGAGGCTGTCATTTGATAAATTTAATGTGATTTCAACACTCAAAGGGATTGACACAGCCTCTGTTCATCAATGGAAGATGAAGTGTACACTAGGCAGAACACTTTGTGTGCTCTATCTATGGAAATCATAACATTGCTCAATCCCCACGTACACTCAGCAGCTCCATAGCATGTTTTGTTGGAAGTAAATAGTTTTCTGGCAATTCTGTGCCTCAAATTTCTGAGCAGCTTGACATCCCACTTTATCCCTGGAGGGCATTATTAGTCACTCTATTATTTTTTTAAAAAGCAGAGATAATAAGTGTGTCTGTGTAGTATGCATGCTGAGTAATAACCAAGGGAACAAAATATTTTTATAGGCTGGTAATGGGGACAATTTGCTTCCGTGTGGTTCTACATAGCAGTACCTGTAGGCTCTTTGCTGTCCTACCATTAGAGCATCACATATGCGGTGTAATGAGAAATTCTTATTCTATATTTAGTGTGTTTTCCCAGCCACCAACAATAAAAAAAGAACTAAACCTCCGAGCCTGGGTTTTAATCCAGGCAGACTCAAAGCTTATGATCCAATAAGTCTGACACACCTGAGTTTAAGCAGGAAAGGTTAGTGGAGAAGCAGACAGGGAGAGAGGTAGCTAGCTCAGGGTTAAACTACTGTCAGGGGGGCTCACTTGAGTTCACTGAGGCTACAGTGAGGCCCCTTGGAGGCCATTGCTCAGGCATGACAAGGCGTGAAGCCTTTTAAGGATCAATTAGTGGTTTGTTGTTCTAAGAACCTGTAAGCAAAGCAAACTCTGGCACAAGTATGCACCTGGTATCTGTGGTGACTACAGTATGTGTATCTTAAGGACCATTTCCTTTTTCATGGTTGGGCAAAAACAAGATCTGGGGATCTGTGGTTCTTATAGAATAAACT
>PVKE010016897.1:0-31532 GCA_004027555.1 Craseonycteris thonglongyai | reverse complement strand
GAAAGTGAAATATTGAAATCAAATTATCAGCCATACTGTGCATTTTTATAACAACTTTTTCATATTTACGAACAAATAGTACAACAACTTATACATTGCAGTTGATAAAAAAATTAAATTGCATTTTAAGTTAGTAAAAATCTATCTTGAAAAAGTGTCAGAAAATCGAATTTTTTAGGTACCGCATGTACGGAATGCTACTATCAAAAGTTGGGTCTGGAAATTTATTTTCTTCATGAGCCTATATCTCAAAAACTTAATAAGTGATTTAAAAAATAAAAAATAGTTTTGAACATATATTTTACTTATCTACCCATCCCTCGCTGGAATGCACCTTATACTGAAACACAGTGTATAAACATAGTATGCATTTCACACCCCTTCTTGCCCCTTAGACTACGCCTATGACAACAAGTCAATCGCAACACACTTTTAAGATAAAAAGTAGATCTTATATGCAGAAAAGTTAGCCACCCCTGATGTATAGCTATGGAGACTGCTCTGGGTCCGCCACTTCTCTCTGTCTCTCTGCCTCTGTCTCTGTCTCTCTCTCTTACCTTCTCGCAAAACAATAAAGTAAATCTGTTAAAATTTTTTTGAAGTCACCTAAAATTTTCCTGTCCACAACTTTCTGGTTAAAATTCACTTATTTAGTAATTGATCATGGGTTATGGGGCAATCCACCCACTTCGAATGATTCTTTGGTTATTTTTTAATATTAAAAATGTGCACAGTGAAGTGAAAGCTAAAGAACGTTTAGGAGACCATATGTGTTTTGATTGCTTATTTAACTTCTCATGAGTTCCAACACAATCTAAGGCTTAAATAATTGTAATTACAGAGGTTGCATGATAAAATTAAAAAGTGTCTTCTCAGTGCAACATTTTTCAGTGTCTATTTGTTGTTACCTGGTTTTTCTTTCTATGCCAAATGCAGTAAGAGTTTGTCATATTTTAAATATAATGTATTTAGGTATAAATTCAAGAGAAAAGTAAACATGAAAGTTTTGGGCCCAGTTTTCTTTGTAATTATTATTCCTATTTTCTCCAGATGTATTCTCATGACATTATGTGCATAGCCCTAGGGACCGCCTGGCATCTGGTCTGGGAGCTAATAAATGAAATGAAAGCACAGGGACTTCATGGTGCTCCAGGCCCTCTGCAAGAGCCCCTGCTCTTCCCAATGGAATGCTGAGTTGTTCTAAATCGCACGCTGAGCGAGGGGTATGAAATAAAAATTTAAAAAGTCAGCCCAGACGCAGCAGGTAAAGAGGACTAGAGAAGAACCCTCATCACGGAGCCAGGTGTTTTTCTCGTGGCCTAGCATCACTGGGTGACGCTTTTGGAAGCACAGTCTCCCTTAGTTACTAAGCCCAAATTCTGATTCAGAGCCATGCCCTCCGTGGGAGGCCTCGCAGATTTACTGGAGTAAGGTGCGGTGGCCAAGGCTTGAATAAAATGTGGACTTGCTTTTGTGGAAATGAAGGGAATGGGAACGTTTGAATTAACAGAGACAAGTGGAATTGTAATTGCTGGGCTCAGACTGAGATTCGAACTAGCAAAATGATTTTTGAGGTCTAAAAGGAGGGTGTGTTTAAGCTCTGTCACACACAGCCAGACCCCACACTGCTGGGCAGGTTGTGCCTTAGTCCCGAGCCGTGCCCCTGCACCCAATGGGCACTTTTGTACCATGTGAGATCCTTAAGAAACAGTGCATTTACGTGGACCTTCATTATGTTTTCTTTCTTTTTCCTATGTTATCTATAGAGCAAGTTATTCAGTGTTTGGGGGCGGGGAGGAGGCTGGGGGGAGATTAATTTGGGGGCTTGGTGCTTTCTTCGGTCACTGTGGGTTATTTGCATGCATTAATATTAATAAAACAGGGAACTGCAGTATTTTGTAAAACCTTGGAAATGATCTCATCTCTGAGATCTATAGCTTTTTTTTTTCTCAGCAGTGACTGCGTTCTTCTGAGGTAGCAAGCTATGCCATTAGAAGAACTGAATAATTTGAACATTAAATCTATTTTTATTAGAATAAGGATCAATACAGACATTAGGTTGGTAAGGTTCTGTGAGAATAACTTGAGAAAATTTATGATCAAGAAGAGGCCAGAATTTCCAAGGAGAAGATCAATACTTTGGGTCTAGTGTCTGGTGTTTCGTTTTCTCTTGTTTCTTTGAACTGTTCTATTTGTTTGTTTGGGGTGTTTTGTGTCTACCAGATGAGAGTAGTCATGGATATTGTAGGTGCTTTGCCCAGATTTCCTTTGCCAAGTTGGAACGTCCGTCCCAAGCAGCATTGCTTGTTGTCTATCAATGATTTACAGCTGCCCCCTCCCTTCCAGAGAATTCTCCTAAGCAGACAAGGAGATGACACCCTCCCCCACCGCCATGGAACAGCCCGGACAGTGCTTGCTTTGAGTATGTTGAAAAGGTTGGTCTCTGCTCAAAGCAGAACAACACCATGGAATGATTTACGCTTTTATAAAGTTCCAGAAACTCCAGGAGATTAGGTCACCAAGGCCAGATTTGGTCTTTCCCCTTCCCGTATCCTCACTCTCTCCCAGGATTTTTTCAAGAGCACACTCAATAAACCAAGAGCACAGGATCTCTGTCACAGGCCCTGCTCCTTGAAACCCAAAGTAAGACTGGTGGTGCTGTTTTCTGTCTCGCCATAGAGTGAATAATATGTATAAGGTAGACAAGTTAGTTCATGGCTATAAGGAAACTAAATCAGATTATTAGTTAGTTGAGGTCTTCCTGATACATCTAATCACTGCTTTGGGTCATGTAGGAAATCGCTGTGAGAGGCAGTTCCAATACACAGGCTGATAGCCTTTGGTTGGGAAACAGATCGTGTTATATACAAATCAAATGGTAAAATTTAAATAGTTGAAGACATCAGTTATGTCAAGACAGAATATGATTAATTACCAAATGAACTGCGAAGACAATTGCTACGGAACTGTTCCCAGCAAAAGTCAGACAAATTGGTTCCATTTTGGTTCCATTTCTCACTGACTGTGGAAATGGGACTAATGACTTGATCCCTCCCGGCCTCAGTTTTATCAATAACATGGAGGTTAATGACCAGATCATCTCAAAAGTTCTTCTCATTGTTGAACTCCTTTGAACTCGTGAGTGTGCTGCCTGGAGCTGAGGTGGCTTCAGGAGGAAGGTGATGGTGAGATGGCTGTTCTGAGAGACGGACAGAGTGCAATTCAGATAAAGGGAAACATGCATAAGAGCAGGAGTAGGAAAGCAAATCCACCTGGATGCTTGGCAGTGGGGCATATTGGTAGAACATCTTGGGAGATGGTACTACTATAAGTGGGATCTACATGGTAAAGTGCTCAATGCCAAGGCTAAGAAATGTAGCCTTTGTCTTACAGAATAAAATGCAATCTCATTGGTGTGGCTATAATGGCACCAGGGCTTTTTCCTGTTCTGGATCCTGCCTACCTTTCCCACAACCCCTAGCATACCTGCACATAACCTGTGAAGCCATAACGAACTATCTGAACTTTCTGGAAAATACCAAGGCCAGCATACTCTACAGTCTTTTCATATGCCATCTATTTGCCAAGAACCTAGCTCCCCCTCACTAGTCCCTTATTAGTCCATCTCATTTCTCAAGACTCAGTGTAACTATCGGGTGCTGTCTGAATCCTTCCTGCTAGCACTCCTCGGTAATTCCTTGGTATCTTGTCTGTATCTATACTATCACTTACCACATTGCATTATAATGATCGATTCACATAGTTTCTCCACTCATTAGGAGTTCATGTGTCCCTTGAGGACAAAAACTGGGTCTTCTTCATTTATCCAATCTACCACTTCATGCCACTTTCCCTCCACTGCACAAATAAACTAGCTCTAGCACAGTCCCTGACAAATAGCAGAGAACTGAGTAAATCTTGTTATTACAGAATGAGTAAATCTGGACCGTGTTATATTTGCACGGGCCCTGGGCACTTTTGCTTTTGTGGGCCACTTTCTGCATAAAAAAGTTTTTTTCAATTATATTTTATAATTGTATTGTTATAAAGATGAACATAATAGCATTGTATGTTAAAACATTTTCTTGGACCTGAAAGTCCGTATTTTTTCTGGTTTTCAAATAAAATATTTATATGTATACCTAAAAATATGAATCCCTCACACTGTGCCTACTGAGCCTAATAGATAAGCCAGCCCTGGAATGAATGGTCTAGTGTACTTGTATTAATCAATGACACTTTTATTACAAGTGTTCATTGTTACTCATATAAGCTGACTTAGTTTCATTTCATTTGTTTTTAGTAAGATATAAAATGCTTGACTATACAGGGTCCAGCAGAAACAATGCCCGCTTTTTACGAGCTGCTAATCTATACCAAATCCTTTATTACAAAATCACAAGCATGCAATTCTATAACATAACAACAGCACACTCTATCTAGCACACTATATGACATTTTAGGTGAAATATTCAAATTGGTGTCCATCTCATGCAAGACAAAGCAAGTCTCATGCCATTACGGCATTACTTCTGCCAGACTCTGTATATTCCGTTTTTATTTATTTATTTTTTAACCACAGTAGTTACTTTTTATATATATATATTTTTTTTTTTTGACAGAGAGAGAGAGAGAGAGAGAAAGAGAGAGAGAGATACAGAGACAGAGAGAGAACTGAACTGGGGGAGCTCCCAGTTCAGCATATGGTTCCACACGGGTCGGGGCCGGGACTCGATCCTCGGTCCCCAGCGCTGCAAAGTGAGCGCTTAACCCACTGAGCCACCCCGGCTTCCCCTAGTAGTTACTTTTTAATCATAAGTAACATCATGGGAAATTTAATAGAAATGTTCATGTGAAACACCACTCAGTTCATTTTAAATAGCAATTTAAAGTGACTGGTCAAAATTATCACTAGGAGGGCACCCTACCGTTCTTTGAATAGAACAAGAGAAACATATTAAAAATCAAAAGGAAAAATTAATTTCATAGTGTAACATAAGGAATGATGATTTCAAACAGCACTGTATATTATTAGTTCATAACTACTATCTACAGAATGTCAGGAAAATTGAATTTCAGATGGTAGATGAGGTTTGCCTCACTGAAGAAAAGGTTTTAATAAATATTAAGCACAAAGTATTTGGGGATGATGAAGACTCGGTAATTAAGAGTTGAACATGCAGTGATCCATTTGACACCAAAGAATTAAAGACACAAAAAATTGCTAAGCTAAATGCAACTGCCAAGCGGGCTGGATTCACGATTTTTGAGCTCTGAAGAACTGTAGTTCTTCTAGTAGCAAATCTTCCTTCGCCACTTATGAGTTGTCAGAAACACTGCATATTAGGATGAAATTGTATTTTTGAGACATGGATTCTTAGAAATAAGACAAGTTCTTAGAGATTCATTTCTTTTCTGTATAGAAATAGGTCTCCAGCACATTTGAAAAATGTTAAGGACCAACGGCTCCAATATTCTCAGAGATGGGAACCTCACTACCTAACAATGCAGTCTGTTTGGCTATTGCGTAGTTTTAATTTTTTTAATCCTGTTTATGTCGAGCAGAAAATATACTCCTTTCCCTGCCAAACTATACAAATACTAGCACTTAATTTACCTGGAGAAATGACAGGTAGAACAACATTAATTGGGTTTCCAGATTAGCTAACCATACCTTATGCACTAAAAAAGCCCCCCACCCCCACCCTGCCTCACCCCACCCCCTACCCCCAGGCAGTTTCCATAAATAGCCTTCAGGTAGTATGGAATAGCAGATAAGGTGGAGGGTTTTCAATCAGAGAAATCTGAATTTGGATCCTGGCTTATACACTTATTAGCATCTATATGACCTTAAGGAAGTGGATTAAAATCTGGAAGTCTCGTTTTTTCTCTCTCCAAAACCTTTAGGATTAGAGATAATGTATGTAAAGCACCCAGCACGGTTCTCAGAACCAAATAAATACTCAGAATACACCAGCCACAATTAGTTTGTCTCCTTAAACTTGCTGATCTTATTTTGACAGTTTAATGACTTGGGGGTGATAATTATGGGCATTAATTATTGTAGAACACTTTGAAACAGGTCATAATGTTTATCACCACCTTAAAAATGTTCAAAGCCTGCTTTCTCTGGTCCCATAATGGCTTTTTAATTTATTCTTTATTCTTCCATGCTTTCATAATTCTGTCAGTGTCAGCCTCTCATTACCATCTCTCAGTCTCTCCATTGTTAGCCTGCTCTGGTCTTGGAAACAAAAATGAACAAAACCAAACTTCTTAGCATTGTATTTAAAATAAATGTCCGTAGATTATGCATAGAATATCTGAGAACCCCTTAACACATTGCATACGGATCATGAGAATCTTCGTTTTTTTCTGAGCCATGCGTTAAGGACGGGTACGTAATGATAATTCTCGTTTTTACACTTGACCTTTTATTTTTTGCAAGATTTATTTAATTAATGAGGTTTGGTTGATATATAACGAGCAAATATTATCAATGGATAAATTTACGTAAGTACAAAAAATTTCATTGAAAAGTTATAAATAATATGGAAGCAATAGCATTTTAAAGAGAAGAGTTTATTTCAATGTGGTCTCATTGAATTCCTGCCGGAACAGAGAGGTATGAGGATTTTAAACCCCACCGTACGCAACGTGTTAAAGAGCTAAGTGTTACTATTTCAGAGCCTAGGTTTTGGTGCACACGTCACTGGAAGTTATTGTAGCGATGCTGAGGATTCTTCCAGAAGGTTGAGATGGTCAGACGTTGACCTTTGGATAAGGACAGAAGATAGCTGAATAGGTGGATGGGTAGGTGGCTAGATGGATGGATGGAAGGAAGATGGTATATAAATAATAGCTAAAAGATAGATGATTGATAGATAAATAGATAGATAGATAGATAGATAGATAGATAAATGATAGATATTATAGGTGATAAAAATAGATCGATAAGATAGATAGACACACATTTTATGAGATATAAACTGCAATGAGAGACAGTTTAGTCAATCTGGATACCCAAGGTGATAGAAGCAAATCTCTGTTTTTATATGTAAAATTGGGCAAAAAAGTTTAATTTGATCTTTTTCACAGCTGAACTATGAAACAACATAGAGTAGATATGAACACTATGAAGAACAGACATTAAAGTGCCCTTTAAATTCAACTGATTGATGTTATTATACAACTTATACCCTATCTTTAAAAAAGTGGATGATGAAACTGTTTGCAGTTTTATCTGGGAGAATAAGAATAGTTTGCTTTCAGTTGTACAGACCCTTCTTTTCTTGAGATTCCATTGTTCTGCTTTCTTCTAGCACCTTCTGAGCAGCCAGAGTTCTGTGCACAGATCTCGTTTGTGAGCCTGGATCTTAAATTGCGCAGTGAAACTCCAAGTATTGTACAGCAATGGCATGCCATGCTTGACTATTTTACTAGTGGGTAAAAATAAAAGACCTTTGCTTATTTTTTAAATTTTATTAAGCATAACATTTCACCCAATGATTCTACTAAGCAAAAAAAAAAAAAAAAGTCTTCCTCTGATTAGATTTCTTCTTTCTTTTTTAATGCTGTATACTTCATATATGAGTGTAAAGACCCTAGTGTAGACATAAAACAAATATTTTCATTATATTGTTAAAATACTCAAGTTGAATGAAGTGCAAATATTCCTGTGCTTAGAAAATACACATTTGTTGTTTCAGGTTGGATGGAGTATTTATTTATGTGGCAAATTACCCCCAAACTTAGCAGCTTTAAACAGTAAATGTATTATCTTAGAGTGTTTGGGGGACAGCCTCTCTGAGCGCCTCTTGCTCAAGGTGTAGTGAGGTTGCTGGCGGGAGCTGCCCTCAGTCAAGATTCACCTGGAGTTGGAGAATCTGCTTCCTGCGCCTGTGGCTGTGGGCAGCACTCGGGAGATCCGCTCACTCATGCGGCTTCCAGTCACGTAGGGCCTCTCCATTGACTGCCGAAGTTTTCTCCCAATGTGGCATCTGGTGATGAAAGAGAGAGACAGAGCAACAGAGAAAGAGAGAGGGAAATAGGGGAGGCAAGAGGGGTGCCCCAGAGAGTGGTCAAGACAAAAGCCAGTCATTGACTCAACAGTGCCGCCCCACCACATTTGCCATATACTGTTCATTAGAAGAAACTCACCAAGTGAGCCCAGTTCAAGGGGGGCAGGGATTAAACAATGGTGACAATCCCCAGAGCCGGGGAGTATTGCGGGGCATTTTAGAGGCTGCATGAGCAGTGGGTAAAACACCTGGGCTTATAAATGCTCACTTTTTTTTGACCCTGATAGCTTAGACATAACATACTATTTTTTTATTTAATAATTTATTTTAACTTAGCTAATGATCTTCCTATGGTGAAGTAGGTACCGATTATATTTATTACAGAAATATCCTGCTAAAGTTAGTACTCCAAACACTCAAGCAAACGCAGTATTTTGTTATACACTCACATGTAGCCTTCAGAGCACGTAGCGGGTTCTAGTGGAATTATCTACCTGTGTGTGTGTGCGTGGCCCCTCTAGCTGAGGGGCACAGCCCCATGAGCTGTCTCATGGCACAAAGCTCCTCCAAAGGGGCAGGCCCTGTGCTAGACACAGTCATGTGGATTACTTTTAATCCTGACCCAAACCTGCCAAGGAGGCCTCTCATCTGCAATTCACGGATGAAGACACCGAAGTTATGTGACTAGCCTACGACCACATGGGTGAAAAAGAACAATGGAATCAGGATGAAAACCAAGGTTATAGGGAGCCAAAGCCCATGCTGTGCCTGTTGACGTACTCACTGCATCTATGCCAGACATTATTCTGGCAGGGCCTTTGTGTTTCCCCAGGAAATGTTTCATGAACAATACATTTTGAAAAATCTGAAAGAGGGGATTGGATGTACCACTTATTCTTAAAGTCTAGTAAGTGAGTAAATAATACACACACACACACACACACACACACATACACATATATCACATATATATTGGCTGTCCAGAAAATATCCAGCCCTGTAACTGTTCTTGTTATATTGACAATGGCTGGACTTTTTTTTTTAAGATTTATTTTGTTGTTTTGATAGAAGGTGAAAGAGGGAGAGAAGGGGGAGGGCCCAGAGCCATCTCCCTAGCTGTACATTATTAGTTGTGACATGGTTTCAATCCACACAGGTGGATGTGGGGCCACACGGAGCAGAAACTGAACCAGGGGCCTTTGGCGTAGGAGGCGAGAACTTTAGCTACTGAGCTGTCCTGGCGGTTACCAGCTGCGTTGCAGTTCAGGACATGGGTTTGCACAGGTCACAGCCAGGAAACAAACCTGGACCTCGTGGTTGCAAGGTAAGCACTCAACAACTAAGCTACCCCCGCATCCCTGACCATGGCTGGATTTTTTCTGGACAGTGCTCATATGTCAGAAAGCCTTAAAATAAAATAAAATTTTATATCAAATACTAAATATTATCTTCCATATTGGGGGTTTGCATTAAGTTAGCTTATTAAGTACAGTTGACTCTCCTTTAACTGGAACTCAAGAAACCTGCAAAAATCTCAAGCAACTGGCAAATCATTTTGCCAGTTGCTTGAGAGTGCCAGTTGTTTGAGTTCTGGTTAATGGAGCATCTACTTACATTTATCTGGCATGTCCCAATCCCCATGGGTGCCGGTTAACTGAGAGACTACTGTATCATGCGTGATTTCTTCACCTGTTATTTTCTAAGAACTCTTGAGGCTTTCTGGTGGGTGGCAAAGAAGTAGTTAGGGTATGAGCAAAGAGAATTAGACTGTATTTGATCAGCATACTGGTGTTAAGTTTTGGCTCTGTCATGTATTTTCAGCTCTCTGACCTTGAGCAATATGCAGGTTTCTATGCCTGTGCCTTCTTATGTTCCCACTTTAGCTAACGTGTCTTGAGTATCTACTACAGGCCAGACTGTGATTTTGTATAAATCACCTCAATTTCTAAAATGTGATAACAATGCCACCTAGCAGGTTTGCTGTGATGACCAAGTGGGATAATACACATGCAAAGTTTACTAAACTACACAGGTTCATACAAATATTAGGGTATGTCATTCTTCTGCTTTCTACATCAATGCTTCCAAATGATAAAACTATAATTTTGACCTGAGAAACAACTGCTCATCTAGTTTCACTCTCTAGCTGAATGACCCAAAGCAAATCTGAGTTATATTCATCTTCCCCAAACTCAGCTTTAAAGCTGCCATTCTTCTACTGAATAAACAAATAGCTTCAAAAACCTGAATAATCCAAAACACTTCTATGATGTGGGAATTTAATGTCCACTACAATCTAGCCTCAACACACCTTCCCAACTATGTTTCCCAGGACCTTTCTGCATCAGGTTTTCTACAAAGCAAAAGAACTTACCACCTCCTATTCAAACCCTGGACTTTGCTTCCTTAGGTCCTATGCTGAGGCTTCCCTTCTTTTGTCTTTGCAATTGAGGAGCCATGTAAAAGCATTTAACACACAGCTTGGAATGAGTAGATCCTCCAGAAGTGGGAGCTGCTATTATTTTGACTAGCACTGTGAACATCACCACCAGTCCTTATAGTCTTATTGAAATATTTTCTCCACTAGGAACATTACAAGGTACAGATCATTTCACCTTCCTGCACTTATCTATAGCACTATAGCTTTTAGCAATTTTCTGTGATACACAAAATGTATATATGTAGTCATTCAAAGTGTATGCAAGCACCTTCTTGGTGACAAAACTTGTGTTAGAAAAATTAAACAAGATGGGCCTTCCCTAAGGCAGTTTGCAGTCCAATGGAGAAGTCAGCCAACTAATCAGGTATCGGTGGGTCTCACCTATATTATACATAAGCCTTTGAACTGGTCTTCCTGTTTCTAGTTCATCTACCATCTTTCCTCAGCACAGGAGCTAGGGTGAGCCTTCAAAAATGTACATCAGATCCTATCTCTCCTCAGCTAAAAATTGTGTCACGAATCTCCATTTTGCTCAGAGTATTTCTTAGCAGTGGCCTAGAAGAATCTATGACATCTGGCCCTGAGAAACTCTCCTGACTTCACGTCCTACTAGTCTCTTAGATTTTTCTACTCCAGTCACACTGCCCTGCCTCCTGTCCCTCAACACACCAACCTTGCTCTCACCCTTTCCATTGACCAATTCCTTTGCCTGCAACGCTTGGATAGCTCCCTCACCTCTTTTAAGTCTTCACTCAAATGTTGCCTTCTTAGTGACGTCTGCTATGACCACACTATACAGCTACCCAGCCACTCTACTTACCCTGATCTGTTTTTTTCTCTGTCTGTTGTGTTTATCCCTGTCTGGCCACCATATAATTCAGTTGTTATATTCATTGCTCTTTGTTTGGGTTCTCCCTTGCAGCTCTGCGTGGGCAAGGAGCATGGACGTAGTTTGTTATTCCCAAATGTACCCTGTGGACCTAGAGCAGTGTGTAAAATAAAGTAGGATCTCAATATTTAAGTTCTTAATTTTTGTACCTCCAGAAAAACTAACACAGCATTGTACAGCAAGGAGCTAATGAATAAGAGTTTCTCATTAAATCACTTTCAATCTCTTTAAATCATATAGCTAGGATTTTAAAAGTGCTTCATTATTCTGTGATCCACTTTTATGTTTTCACATTTCTAGCTAAATATATTTAAATTAAATATTGTGTGTATGCATATCTATATGTATATATATATTAGATATGATTTTATGAACATTTTAAGTTTAAGAAAAAGCTTTGCTTGTAAGTTTTAAAAGTCATTGAAGTACCCTATAGCTTAATGTTTTTCAGGTCTCTTTTTAAACTTAAGACATTGACATACATAGTAGGCATTTATCATTTGTAAATCAATATATCTATAAACATATTAGAGAGGCAAAATTAATTCAACTCAGTAAATAATAATGCATTTCTACAATGTGAAATATTTTACAGGTTTTAAAAAGATTAGGGGAAAAAAACCACTTCTGCTCTACAATTGCTTATAACCTCCTGAGTAATGAGAAACTTGTGGACACTTCACTAAAAAATAAAAATAAAATCGAAATAGAAGAACTAGACAAAAGATACGAAGTAGTATCTGGTGAATCGCTGAATTGTGCACAGCAGAAAAGAGGCATTCATCTTGCTGAGCTCTTCAGCCAAAGCCCTGCCTTGGGTAAGCTCTATTCATAAATAGGTTAACATTCAATTAACCAGAGATTCCATTACTCAGAATGCTTTGCTCCTCAAACTTGTCCAGGAACAAAGGATTTGGTGTTCTTTCAATTTTTTATTTTTTATTTTTTTGTGTGTGTGCATCTGTGCTGTGTTTGAGTAGTATGAAAGGCAATGCAAGTAATAACCCTGAAGCTAGACTTTAAAGCTGATCACAGTTATTTAGTAACATGCCACCCCACCCCACCCCACCCCCTTCCCACATTCCTCCCTCCACCTTGATGGATTAGACAGGGGTTGCTCTGAGTTCCTGTGTGAAAACTTACACTCAGGATGACTGATTGACAAGTGGAGCTTTTTTCTTTTCTGGGAGAGAAGAAATTTCCAGGGTCATGCTCCTTGTACTTGCAAAGAGCTCTAAAATCTCTAAAGAGTGAAAAAAAAAGTCAAAATTGACTTCTTGCTGATGATCACAAACTTCATGACAGTGAAATGGAGGGAAAAAAGGTGGGGAGATTGAGGCTGTGATGCGGAATGTCAGGATAACTACCAAGGAGGACGATTTCAGAACAGGCCACCAGATGAATGGGAAGTTAGATATCCAACTAGAAACTACAGACATTTGATAGAAGGTGCAATGGTTGAAGGACTTTAACCCCAATCAAGATGGGGTCCTCCACAACAGCCTTCCAAGAAAGAAGGGTAACATTCTACTGTGTCTTAAAGGTGCAAAGCCCATCAGAGTTTCTGGACTTTCTATCCTCTCAGTATTATATTACATATGAGGTCTGACAATTAGGTTCATGAACTCATCCTAGAAAAAGTGCTACATACCTCACTGCTGAATATCACTACAGTCACCATTGAAGTACTCCCCTTAGGAAGCTATGCACCTATGCCAGCACCTAGTCCATCTTCAAAGCAATTTTGGAACTCTTTTTCTGGAATGGCTTTCAGAGCCATCATCATATTACCCTTGATGTCCTGAATGCCATCAAAATATCATCCTTTCAATATTTTCTTTATCTTTAGGCAAAGAATAACATCATTGGGAGCCAGGTCAGGTGAGTAGGGAAGGTGTTCCAATACAGATATTTGTTTACCAGCTAAAAACTCCCTCACAGACAATGCCATCTGAGGTGATGCATTGTCGTGATGCAAGAGCCATGAGTTGGTGGTTAAAAGTGCAGGTCATTTTTTGTCTAACCTTTTCATGGAGCCTTTTCCACACTTTCAAATAGTCAACTTGGATGACTGTTTGTCCAGTTGGTACAAATTCATAATGAACAATCCCTCTGATATCAAAAACATTTAGCAACATTGTTTGGACTCTTGCTTTGGACTGATGGAACTTTTTTATTGTGGAGAGTTTGAAGACTTCTGTTGTGCATTTTGACACTTTGTTTCAGGGTCCTATTGGTCCACCCATGCTTCATCACCAGTGATAACAGCCCAAAAACATCATCTGACCTCTCTAAAGGTCTTGGCAAACTATGACTCTCTTTTGCTTTTGTTCATCGGTGAGCTCCTTCAGGACTATTTTTGCACATGCCTTTCTCATGCCAAGATTTCCAGTTAAGATTTTCCTAACTGTTGCTCTATCAATGTTGACCTGATCTGCTATGTTTCTCATAGTCAGTCGATGCTGTTGACACATAATTCAACCAATTTTTGCAGTGTTTTCATCTGTTCTACTCATTACTGGCCGCCCTGACCTCTCTTCATCAGTGACACTTTCTCTCCCTACAGAAAAACAGGCAATTCATTTATATGCTGCCACTTTCTTCATGGCATCATCCCCATAAACTGGGATTAACATATTCCTGATTTTACCTTCACTCTTGCCAAGTTTAACAACAAAATTGCATGTTTGTTTGTTGCTCTAATTCAAGCTCCAACATTCTCACGATGGCACATAAAAACATGCAACAACAATAATGAATGCCACTCAGCAAGACACCCCCACATGTTGATATGAACAAAGCTGTGAGACTCTGATATACCAAGGTTATGAAACCTTGCTGAGTTGTTTGCACAGTGCCTCCAACATAAGCGCATGGTGGTAAATTTCCAAATTTAATTGCCAGACCGTGTATGTTTCAGTTGTTCCAGAGAGGAAAAATTACATTTCTATTATCCATATTCATATACCCATAAACTATATCTGTATTCTAATATTCATCCTGATTTATTCATAAGGACCTGCAAAATTCATGCTTTAGTGAGGAAATGTTTCAGTTCTTCATATGTCTTTTGTGGTCATTTTTAAAACTAAATGACTACAAGGTAGGAGTTTCAAGCCCCGTTCATTTCTGGAGAAAAAAAAAAAGTGTTCTATATACTTTAGATCTTCATTTCTAACAACAAAGTCCTGGATTTTAAAGAGAAATATTTTTATCCCCAGAAAATAATCTTCTTTAGAAAAAAATAGCTGAAAAAAAGAACTAGTTATGTTGGTATGTGTTTAAGCCTTTATATTGAGAAAGGAGATTATTAGCATAGTGGTTTGAGAAAATAAGTAGGATTCCTATTTAATGAAACCCATTTTCATTACTGCTTGGCTTCGTGACTAGATAGCCAATGGTAGGAAAGGTACAGAAGCTGATGGTGAATGGAGCTGTTTCAGAGTCTGTGAGAAACGAGCTGATGACTCTGAAGTCACAGGAGACAAAGTGAGAAACTGGTGGGGTGATGTGGAAGGACACAGGGACTTGGAAAGTTGTAAAGAGGAACTCTGAGATCACCATGAAAAAGGATAAGCTCTAACATATGTCAACCATACGTCTGACATCTGGGATGCTCTCTGACTGAAACTGCTGGGTAAGATTCAGCTACATCATCCTTTCCATAATTTTCTCACTCACAAATTCCCCAGTGAGAATGAAAACCATTAGATTTTATGCTACAAGATTCCTAGGAATTTATTTTACCTTGGAAAATCTCTAGTTTAACAATCAGAACTCAGAAACAAAAAGCTATGTTTATTTAGCTTTGCAAAAAGAAGGTACCACATGCATAGGAATCATGAATTGTTAATGAGAATGTATAAAGGCATAAAAAAAGGAGGCATTTCATTTGTGTCCTATTTAGAAAGGAGCCTATCGCCAGGGAGGCAAAGCAGCAATGTAAGATTTGGCTCATCACCCAAGAAAGACAGTCGAAATTATCACAGCCCTGTCTGCCTAACTATAAAATGAAGAGTAAATGCACACTTCCCATTTGACGGAGGAATATTAAAAGGTTTAATTCAATAATTGACATAAAGAGCTTTGAGTTATTTGAATAAATGAGGTTATATAAATGGGTAGTATCATAAACTTTCATATCCGTATATCATTCATGATCTCCCAGTTGTCAAGCAAGGTTTGTACAGAAGTGTTTTCTCCATAAATCATTTTCTGAACATAAAGTTAAGAACCCCAATGCCCCAGAAAACCTAAGATCTACACTATATAATTAGTTGAGAATGGAGTTGTGTTAGTCACTCTTCTAGTACCAACACTGTCATTTAGCCTTTGAAAACCTTCAATCAAGTCATCCTATTGTTTACAAATCAGATGCAAACCCAAATACCGCAAGGTTAGCTTGTTCTTCAAATAGTTACACTTCTGGCATAATTTCACAGCAAAGCAGAACTACAGAGAGAGATTCAAGAGCTTTCCCTGTTGTTACTAATCTTTACACTCCAAATTATGCTGCTGCTTCTGTGTTTTCTGCTACATTTGCTCTTTTTCAGGTGGAGCTGACAATTCTGAGGTCACACTGGGTCGTCAACGGCAAGCTGACAGTAGAACATGGCTGTTTGAGCTAAGTTACTAATAAGTGAACCCATGGAGTGCCATTTCATTAGTGAATGTATCATTAAAAGGATCACCTCCATGACTTTGTCATTGTTCTTTGCCCAGCCTTGCTCCTGCCTTGAAGCCTTAAAAATAAAGAAACCATGCTAACCTAGTGAAGAGCTGGAACCAGTTAATTAGTGGTCCACTTCTTGCATATTTTCTTCTCTTTCTAGCACAGAATAAGAGCACTAATGTTATGAATGAATTTGTTTCAAAAAAAGTGGGGAGGTGCGGAGAGGAGAGGAGATAATGAACTTGACAAGCAAAATAAAAATCAAGGATCTAAGGATACAGCAACTTAGGTCCAGGGGCCCAAGACTGATTGGCTATATCAATGGCACTTTTGGTTGATCTTGAAAATTGATATTGGAGTCAAGCAGTCCTGCCTGTAAGTCCCATCTCCACCAATTACCAACTCTATGAAATCAAGCAACTTACTTGATGTCTCTTGAGCCTTATTGCCTTCGTTTGTAATATAGAGATAATCAGAATACCTGTCTCAAGTGAGAGAATACAGGTAAAGTAGAATGGTAAATACGATTTAGATTCATTGCAGCTGTGATAAATGCTAGTAATGAGTCACAGTCTTGAGGTCATAAGCGGTTTCCCTTCAGAAATGATATATGAAGCTACTATGGATGCAATTAATGCTACGTAATAAATTACCCCCCAAACCTCATGGCTTTCAACAACAAACTTTGTATTCACTCACAGATCTGCACGTTGTCTAGGGTAGTTCTGCTTCAGATTCTGGATTGCTAGTGTTGGCTACAAGTCTCTAGCCAGGTGCATCTCTGCTCTGTGTGTCTCATTCTGGGACCCAGGATGAAAGAGCAAAGGAGGACATTCTATCATCATGATGAGCAGAGGAGAGCAAGGCACCAAGCCTCAGCCTCACAAGCATATTAAAGCCTTTGTTAGTGTCATATCCCCTAATATACCAAGGACTCAAGCAAGTCATATGATCAAATTTACCGTCATTTGGATGAAAAATATATTCCACCTACTTTATTTGTCTTGACAAAGACTCTCTCCTTGACCAAACTGTAGATGGGATCCTCTGAACCCTTTTATCAACTAGGCTTTGATTTGGGGGATTCTGTATTCATCTACACATTGCCCAATTTTAGCAAAAATTTTATTAAGTCAGTTTAACCAAGACACCTCATCCTCAATATCTGATCACCCATGATATTTAATTGGGTCCCTCATTCTCTACTATCCCCCCAGTGATGTTTAATCACCCTGGCCTGCTTTCAGCAAGAATTCTGCTAGGCTGATTTTGTAAGAATCCTTCCTTGCCCCTGATATTTCCTCCTACTAATTTTCTAGATACTCATCCATACCTGCTCTTTGACTATAAATTCCTGCTTTTTCATGTTGCATTAAGAGTGAAGCCCAATATCTCTCCCCTTCTACAAATCCCCGATGTAGTGGTTCCTATACCTATCACAATAGTTCCCCTGAATAACATCTGTCTTACTATTCCTTAACAAATGTCATGAATAATTTTTCCTCGACACTCTGCAAAGCCACATGACAAAAAGAATAAATGGAAAAAAGAAAAGAGTAATCTAATATAACTGAAGCAATAATTATGCTAAAACTTGAGTAGAAACCAGCATTAGCAGGGTAGAGAATTTAGTAGGACTGCCTAAGTTAGTTATTCCTTCAATTTAGAAGATTAGCAGTTATTCTCAGACACTAATCTTTATACCATATTCCTAAGAAACTAATGATAATCAACTTTCTCCCCTAGCCCCCTGCCATATTTCTTGAAGAGTTGTATGGGGCAGGTTGGGACACCTTTTTTTTTATTCCTAAAGAGAATTCCTTTAGCCCTAAAGAACTATGTAAGACAATATGAATATGTGTTACAAATGACAGCACTTATTCTTTTTAATTGAAATGCATGAGTACTGTGGAACAAGGAAGGGTAAAAGTAGGATTTGTCTATCTATCATGGTGACAAATGGACAGTTTATCGCTTTGCATTTGCTCAGCACTGCAGGAAAAGAGTATAAATTCAGAAAAATCTATTTTCCACAGAGCAATTATCAATTTTAATATTAAATTTTAAAATGATTTTAATTTATCAACTGGTCCTTGAATTCAGGGTTGGAAATGTCAACTCTCTGCCTTGGATATTAAGGTGATGATGGTTCATATCCAAAGGCCATAGACAATGAACATTTGTAAATCTGTAATGCAGTTGCTTTTCTCATCGTAAATTAATTGATCTTTTTGTCATTATAGAGATAGTCAGCTATTCTGCTTTCCCCTCTGTCTCCTTCTCTTATTTTTGGTTCAAATGCAAAGCAAAACATTGCAAAATAAAACCCAATTTTACTGGAAACCACCCATGTCCCTGGAAAGGCAGGAACTTCCTGCTTCACTGAGACTTCACAAGTTTCCTGCTTTGATGCAGTGTTGAAAAAGCAATAAAACAGGGATGAGCAGCTTTAACATGTGAGGCCAAAAAAGTATTCATGTTCTTTGCCCTTCATTCTCTTGGCAGCAGAAATTTCCTCTGCTCCACAGTTCAGAGTCCCAGAGAAAATCTGCATGCAGTAAACCCACAGCCCTCCGTCACCCCCAGCTCATCAAATCCCATACGTAGCAAACTAAGGCTGCCACCAAGGCCAGAGCTTCCACTTGGCACTGACTTGGAGCACAAGATTCAAAAGTGTTTAAGGAGGTCACACACGTAATTGTGCAGTGAAGTTAACAAAACTTAACTTTTTCCCAGTGCTTAAAAATCATCAAGATCCTATCCAGGTCTGAGAGAACATACATAATAAAATGATTGAAGTTCTCTTTACTAATCAGATAAACAAACTGAGAAACTGATATACTATATTAATTCTTAGTCTTCCTCATAACTTTAAAATTTGACTGTACCCTGGCTTCTTTATTCCAGCTTTCAGAATTGCTCTAATATCTCTGTATCCCATGACTTAGGGAGAAAACTGGACAAAGTAATTACTACATTATAGACAAGATTAGTGAAGCCAAAGGTAAGCCCCTTAGAACAGCTATCTTCTTTGGTGAAAATATTCTGATCATTTTTTATGGAAATGAGAACAACCAATTACACAATAAACAGTAAATACATTTTTCTCACCAACTTAATGGAATCTGACAGACCTAAAGTCTATGAACATAAGTACAGCATCTGCTATAGTCATTGCATAATCCCAAACACCATGCACAATACCTGGCACATGAGAGGCATTCAAATATTCCATGATAAATATTTCAGTATATAGTGTGTCAACAGATATACAAATGACTGCTAAACCACCACAAGTCTGTTTAATAACATAAGGAACCCAAACCAGAAGTAAGAAAACCCGGTTATCTTGTGGAAGGTGTGATATTTTCTCCCATAGGAAAAATTCCAAAGCTATTTTTTCCCCACCCCAGGGAAAGAAAAGATCAATGCCCACAGCCCAGCAGTCATCAAATGTCCCACAGTGTGTGCAAACCTTGTGGAAGAGAGAAAATTGAGGTGAGCAAATAGATTTCACTTTTGAGCTTTAAAGTAGGTATTATAAGCAATAGGGAAGAAATAATTTTTTTTTCTATGATAAGCACTGCCTGGACAATGTGACAATCTTCTATTTAAATGTAACTTTTGTGAGATGTGGCTATTTGGTGGTGTCAAAAACCAAACTCTGCATACTAAATAAAACAAAGCAGAAAGTAAGTTTATTTGAAAGGCTTTTAACCTGAAAGCTAGTAAACTCAAAGCTATAGGGCTAGGGAAGAAGCAATGCATTCCAAGTTGCCCATAGGTTAAGGGAGTTTTACAGGAAACGTGCAAGTTATTTTAGCCTTTTCAGTGGATTCGTTGCCTAATGGTTTTTTTGTTGTTGTTTTTTTATTTGGATCAGGGTAGCTGAGTGTAGGGGAAGAAAAATTTTCCCTTCTAGGTTCCTTGACTGGTCTAATAATCAAATTGACATAAAACAGATTAATTGAAAGGGGGTAATAAATAAAATTTCATACATACAGAAGCTCCTAGAAATATGAAACTCATTCCGTCATCTATCAGAGGACACTGGTTGATTTTATGACTTGGCCACTGTGAAGAGTGCTGCGATGGACATTGGGGTACATGTATCTTTGCGGATTAAGGTTTTCAGGTTTTTTGGGTAGTTACCCAGGAGAGGGATTGCTGGATCATACGGCAATTCTATTCCTAGCTTTTTGAGGAATCTTTATACTGCCTTCCACAGTCGTTGTGGCACATTTACACAATGGAATACTACTCAGCAATAAGAAAAGATGAAATACAGCAATTTGTGACAACATGGACAGACCTTGAAAACATTTTATTAAGTGAAATAAGTCAGAATGAAAGAATCAAGAAACATATAACCTCACTTATAGGTGGAATATAAAACTGAAAGGAACAAAGAAACAGAGACTCATGAACATAGTCGATAGTTTGGTGGTTACCTAAGGGTAAGGGGGGAGGTGGGTGTGAGAGATGGGTGGAGGGAGTAAGGAGGGGGAATCAAACACACGGTGATGGAAAATGAGCTGATTCTGGGTGGTGAGCACATAATGCAATGTATACACAATTTGATGTAGAATTGTGCACCTGGATACAATGTAATTAATATCTATTAATGTCACCCCAATAAATTTAACAACAAAAAAAATGCAGAATGAAAATAAAAAAAAAAAGAAATATGAAACTCAAAGCAGGCAGCATTTATACTTTTAAACAAAGAAATGATTACGAATGAGCATTTGTGAAGGATTGACAAAGGGGTTGGTGCTTGAGGTAGGAAATGAACGAAGTAACAAAGTTTGTTACACAGCCTTCTGTCCTGAATTTCTGACCTCTGGAGATAAGGGTGTTGACTATCCTCCAGGTACAAAAAGGATACCTTTCACATGCATATTTATTTCCAGCTCTCAGAGGGACAAACCCACTGTTTCTTAAGTAACTTTAATTTCAAATCATCAATACGCCAAAGTGGCATAGTTTGGGGTAGCCTACCCTGAACCCTGTCGTGAGTCAGGGCAACAAGGAAGTCCAAAGGTGGCATGAACAGATAGATGGTCTTTGGGGATTGGCTGGTATCCTCTGCTGATTTCTGAAAAGAGTTGTACCTCCGGTAACCTTATGTTGCTTCCTTTATGCACCTTCATTAACCATTACCATTTTGTCCCTGACGTAAATGACTTCATTTTAGTTTGGCTCTACCATGTGTACATGGTGCTCCCACTCTGGATGCTTTAAAATTGTCAGTATGAAAAATAGTTTTACAGGAGATGCCAGGAAAGCTCAGCAGGTTGAACACTTGCCTCACAACCATGAAATCCAGGGATCAAATCCTGGCCCCGCCAATGCAAACCCATATGCTGAACTGTGATGCAATTGGTAACTGCCAAGATGGCTTGGTGGCCCCACATCGACCTGTGTGACATGGAACCATGTCACAAACTAATGATTTACAACTTTTGGAGACTGCTCTGGGCCCTCCCCCCTTCTCTCTCTCTCTCTCTCTCTCTCTCTCTCACCTTTTCTCAAAACAATAAAATAAATATTTTTATTTTTTTAATTTTTTTTAAGATTTATGGTTTTTTTTTAATATTTATTTATTTATTTTTGACAGAGAGAGGGAGAGAGAGACAGAGACAGAGAGAGAGCTGAACTGGGGGAGCTCCCAGCTCAGCATATGGTTCCGCACGCGCCGGGGCCGGGACTCGATCCCCGGTCCCAGGCGCTGCAAAGTGAGCGCTTAACCCACTGAGCCATCCCGGCTTCTTTTTTTTAAGATTTATGGGGTTTTTTTAATATTTATTTATTTATTTTTGATAATAAATATTTTTAAAAAGTAATTTTATGAATCAAATCACATCAAGGACTAAGTTGGTGATTGTTGTCATTTTCTTAAAGATCATAATGAAATGACATTTTGCTCTCTTTACATGACAATAACATCAACAATTGAAAAAAAAGGTTCTGATTCTCTTTATGCAAAAATTGAAGAAAAATGCCTTTTCCACATTATGACTTTTGATGGTATAGTTTAGATTGTGATTTTTTTCTTTTTGACAATTTACAACCTCTTCATCACAGAAAGGAACATCACCAAGAGTTAGCGTCACACACAGAACTCTAGCAGCCCTGGAAATTCGAGCCTGGCTTTCTCTTCCTGAGCATAACATTCAGAACTCTAGACAAATTCCTCACTATACCTTTTAACTGACTCACTTTCATCTACCCATTCTCACTCCCAAATCTCACTCCCAAATCTCAGCGGCACACAATTTTATGTTAGCACCTAGTTCACAGAATTGTCACAAAGAGGATAAGGAAAAAAATTCTTTTCCTCTGTGGGTCTGCTTTGCCACCCTTTTGCACCAATTGTAACAAACTGCTACAATAGACCGGAGCACTCAGCAATCTCTGTCCAGGCAACCTGAAGCAATCAGAGAGCAGTCCCAAGGAAAGAAAGCTGAAAAGGTTTAGCAGATAACAGCAGAAGGACTGGATCATTTTTCATTTTAATCTACTGGGGCTTGTTTACCAGAATCTTAGCCTGCAGTATAGTTGACTTCAGGCTTTATAAAGCATAATGACCCTTACACTCCAAACAATTGAGCCTTTTTAACATGGAAGAAGACCTACGTACTTTTTTATTTATTTATTTATTTTTATTGTTTTTGACAGACAGAGAGAGAGATACAGAGATGGAGACAGAGAAGGGGGATGGCCCAGAACAGTCTCCACAGTTGCACATCATCAGTTTTTCCACATAGTTTCATTCCACAGGTGGGTGTGGGGCTGCACAGGGCAGGAACTGGGCCGGGGTCTCATCCCGGTGAGAACTGAACTGGGGGCACTCCCCAGCTCAGCATATGGGTCCACACGGGCCGGGGCCAGGATTTGATCCTCAGTTCCCATGGCTGCACGGTGAGCGCTTAACCCACTGAGCCATCCTGGCTTCCCCAGACCTGCTTTTAAGTAGCTATCTTGGTATTGCAGTGACAATTTACCATCCACATTGGATCCAAAGATCCAGAAATGAGCTTTCATTTCAGACAGTGTTCTGTTGAATATAAATGGCCTTTGAAATAAATATGAACTCTTGGATTAAAAAAAAAAAGTCCAATGGAACTAAAAATGTACAGGAGATTCAAGGGTCAATAGGAGCCCCCACTTGGCATAGTCCTAGGGTCCTAGGCAATCTGTAAATAGGGAATAAAACCTTTTGTGCACTTTTTAAATAGTTCACTAATATGCAAAAACAGTAGACTCTCAGTTACCTGGAACTCAAGCAACCAGCAAAATTCAAGCAACTGGCAAAAATATCTTCTCGGTTGCTTGAGTTTTGCTGGTTGTGTGAGTTTGCTATTGCTTGAGAGTGCTGTGTACATTTATCCAGCATCTACCAATCCACATGGGGTTAACTGAGAGTCTACTGTTTACTAGGACTGTCTGGAAATAATCCAGCCATTGCCAATATAATGAGAATGATTAGTTACATGGCTACTTTCTGGACAGCCCTTGTATAAACACATTTATCATATATTATTTCCACTCTTGAATCCTAAGA
The DNA here is from genome assembly GCA_004027555.1 of Craseonycteris thonglongyai. Taxonomy (NCBI): domain Eukaryota; kingdom Metazoa; phylum Chordata; class Mammalia; order Chiroptera; family Craseonycteridae; genus Craseonycteris; species Craseonycteris thonglongyai. The sequence continues at coordinate 7,943 of PVKE010016897.1, read as the reverse complement.
CTTATCGTTCTTAAGGAGTTAGCAAAAAGACTGAGTTTGTTTCCATTGCCTCCAACTACTATAATACATGGAAGCCCATAAAAATGTACAAATCAGTCAAACATCCAAACGAACAGCATTTCATCAGTCCTACTTTGCCCTTAATAATTCATCCCTCATGGTTTACTCTAATACTTGTGCAGCATAAATATGCATGATAAGCGCTGTGTATGTTCAAGCATTTTCATGGATAGACTTAACAGCAGGAAACTTTTGACCTTGGTCTAAAAAGGAAAAAGTTACTGCAATAACTAATGACAGAAATGACAGTTTCAGACTTTCAATTAAAGGAGAAAGGGAGGAAAACATTCCCAGGAGACAATTCCTTACAGCAATTTCAATTTCAGCCTAAGAAGTGCTTTTTGTAAATTACATTTGAAAACAGTTGCTTTTTCCTACACCAGGTTTAACAGTGATAATACCTATCCTCTTGTTAAAAACCTTACAGAGATGTTGTGAGAAATAATAGAAAAATGTCTGTGGAGTATCTGAGCTATTTGGAATAAACATGTTAACAAAAACAAAGAGTTCTTATTAATTCTAGTAAAAATCCTGCCAGGAAAAAAATAAGCCATAATAAAACTGAGGTTTGGGTGAAATCTCCTAACTCCTAATTCAGTTATTCTAGATGCTTAGATTTTTTTTTTTTTTAAGATTTTATTGTTTTTGACAAAGAGAGAGACAGAGACAGAGACAGATAGAAGGGGGAGGGCCCAGAGCAGTCTCCATAGCTATTCATCATCAGTTTTCCACATGGTTTCATTCCACACAGGTGGGCAGGGGGGCTGTGCAGGGCTAGAACCAGGCAGGGACTTCCCACATGGGAGGCACGCCCTCCCCCCCACAAAAGCTGGGGGCTGAACCAGGGGCTTCCCACATGAAAAGCTCATCCTGGTGAGAACTGAACTGGGTTCTCCCAGTTCACACCCCACCCCAGTTCAATATATGGGTCCCCATAGGCCAGGGCTGGGATTCGATCCTAAGACCCCGAGGTTGCAAGACGAGCAATCAACCCACTGAGCCATCCTGGCTTCCCCTGATTATTTTTTTTCTGATTTCCATTAATTTTATACAGTGAGTGAGAATTGGTGGGTATTTAACATTTCATTATTTCATTGTATTAAGAATTTTTAATATCAGTTAATAACAACAACAGATTTAGGATCAATCCATAGATTGCTAGCAACCTGACTTCTTCACTACAGTCAAGAAGCTATAAAACATGAAGATTGAGACTTTGTTGTTGCCTTTGTTGTGTATCACATGCTTTCATTCTCAAAGGGCTTGATCCAGATGTTTCAGCCAGTTTTCTTGGTGTGTTTGAAAACTCTACTCTGTTTTTTGAATCCATTTCTCCTAAAATATACACATTCAAATGCTCCGGCTGACTTGAACTTGATCCTCCTTCTTTACCATTTTTCAGTGAAGCATTCTGTTCTGTCATCATGTGAAAGGGAGAACAATACCTTCAAGATCTCATTTGCAGATATAATATTATAAGAAACCTGACAGAGATTTATGTACCAGCTTGTAATGACACAATAAGGATCTTTATCTATGCAGGGAAATGTAGGCCAAAAGGCATTTTTCATTTTCTGAACAAGCACCAACCAAACTTGGGAGACAGTTGAAGTTAAAGAAGCAAGACATTTGTGCATCAATACCTTTGACTTAATGATGCTTTTCCTGGGCCCATAGAATGATAGCCTTACAAAGTGACATGTGTCCTATCAGGTATAATTTATGTTGCTAGGGTCAAAATTAACACTCCAGATATGCAAAGGAAAAGAAGCCTATTTTCTACAAGTGATAGAATTGTTCTTGCAAGTTTCCCACTCTGACGAGTAGCTTGTGGAGATGAAGGGTGAGGAGCAACAGGCTTTAACTCTAAATTTGCCTATTAGTGATATTTCAGCTCCTCTGGGTTACGTAATCTAGGATAATATTTTAGTCAATTCAAAGTAGACTACATACTGGAACTGCTCTTGCCTTTCTCCTCTTCTTTTATCAAATAATGATTGGATATAGGAGCTAAGTTACACTCCTCATGTTTTAGAGTTGGAGAGTTTCATGATGTGTTTGAGCAGCAAGAGGTCAGGCAAGTGTCCCAGACCCTCCAAAAATCAAGGTGCTGGTCAATTTGGTTCCTGGTAAGAATCAACTTCCTATTTTATAGAAAGCTGTCCTCTCGTTGTATCTGCAGAGAGAAATTGAGAGGGAGAGAGAGAGAGAGATTGAGATAGATCTTATGTTTCTTTTTATAAGGGCCCTAGGGCACTAATCCTATTAAGGGTCCACCCTTATGACCTAATTTTCCATGAAGTCCTCACCTACAAATACCACCACATTGGATATAAGGGTTTCAACATGCCAGTTTTAGGGGGACACAATCTAATCTTTAGCAATCACAGTTTTGATTTCTTTGTTCTGGAGCGTACACCCTCTAACTCACACTTTCCTGGTGGTCACATGATTCATGTTCAGCCTTGGATGTAGAATGCTTCAAGGGAACAAGATTTAAGGGGCAATAAAATATATAATTTCATATTTTCACAAAGTGAAGACATTTTGAAAGTATTAAGAAACTAGCAGTGTCTATATTAAAATATGAGAGCATACGTTCATGTGTAAGTGTGTATACATACATGCACACATGGGTGTGGGTGTGAATGGTTCTTTATGTTTGTCTGTGTGTACACATGAGGTAGGGATCTGTAAAGACTCATAGGGGATGCAGTAATCACAGCCTATGAGAGCAAGACCCTTTTGAATTATTCCAACCTTCACTATATCAAAACTTACAGAGTATTTCAACACCTGCCATAGGTAATGGTGCCTTGAAAATAGACATGAGCTGTCAGCCCAAAACATACTCCCCTCTAGGAACCTGAGTATTTCCTCCAGGAGGTATCAGGAAAATGTCAAATCATTGGAGACTGCCTTTTCAACCCCAGCTGGACCTGACCTGGGATAAAATACATGTTTCCTGGAAACACCTCATAACTTAGACTCTATGACAGAGGTCCCTTCTGGATTTTCCACACAATATTTATTCTGCTCTCCCAGATTTCCTCATGACAAATAGATATAGTGCTTTCTACTATGGATTAAGCTGGTGTTTAGATAAACTTTTGTATTCCCTCTGGAATAAAGTAAGTCTGTGTTTCTCCCCCAAACAGTATCCAGAAGTTATTTTTAAAGGAGATTTAACTTTATGAAGAAACAGAGTAAGTAAAGAGGAAATCAAGTAAATGAAATTTCTTAGAGAAAATTCCATCTGGTAAATAATGATTTTCCATAAACTCTGGAAGTGTAAGTTGACCTAACATGGTAATCATCACACCTCACTTATAACCAGTCTCCTTTTATAGCTGAGAGTGCAGTCTCATGGAAGATTTCAATTAGTCCATTACTGTTTATGAATTTTATCCACATATATCCACATAATATTTCTGCAGATTATCTGCCTTCCCCATAACCTTCCTGATGCTGATAATTGAGAGATGAGTATAAATTAATTAACTTTATAGCTAAACTACTTTTTTTAATTAAGGAATATATATATATATAAATGTATATATATATATATATATATATATATATACACACACACACATTTGCTTGAAAATTCTAGGATTCAAGTTACTCTTATAAATAGTGTATAAAAACAAAAGCATGATTTGGGAAGTTAGAATGAGATTCAAATCCTAACTCACTATGAGCGTTCTATTTTACAGTAAGTTGCTTTCAACCTTATTTGATTATCTGTATAATGAAAATAATGTTTACATAGTAATTAGAAGAAATAAGGGAAATTAAGCCTGTACCCGACTAACACTATTTTGGGCACATTTAGAATACTGTTTCTCTCCAACCCTGGAAACCAAGTGTATGCAGTTCAATGTGTATGTACTTATATGTAGCGAGGAGAAACGCCACGGTCAGATTAAGAAATCTTCATACAGATTCCTCTGTATTATTGTGTTTCTTCTGAACCTTGGGCTCTGGTTGAGGTACCTACATAATAAACATAAGTAAAATAGCATAATAATCAACATAAAGGGTATGGTGGATGATCAAGAAAGATCTCAGGACATAGGTCCTACATACAGCCAACCCTATGACATTGTCAACAGACATGTCCCTTTTCTCAATGTGCTTTGTGAGTGGAGCAGATGTTGAGCATTGAGCTAGACAAGATGGGTATAGTGATGAATAAGACTGTCTTTGAACTACAAATGCTGTTCTCTAGTGGAGGAATCCAGAAGTAACCTGTAATTCCATTTTGGTATAGTAACTGCTAGCCAAATCATAAGTTCTGGGTGACATGAAGGAGGGTTCCTCAGAAGAAGAGGTAACCAAGTGACATTCTGAAGAACAAAGGCATTCCTAAAGCTACCAATGCCAGTTCACACACAAGGAAATCATCTATTTTGTTTTCTGTATAATTCAATTCAAAATCTCTGCTCTTGACATGTTCTCTCACTTTGATAATTTTGTATTGAGTATAATCTTATTTTTAGTCCTGAGCCAGTTTATTTACTTTCTCAATTCCTCTTAGTTGCTTAGGAAGTTAGTTATTTAGTTGAATTCCCTAGAAGTCATTGGATCCTGAATTAGTTGAACATTTACTGAAATGTAAGCCAGAGAAATCGCTTTTATGGTGAAGTAATGTCGTACACATTTTATAGTACAAAGCACATACATTTTTTTTAATTTGTGCAAAGTTAATATTTGGTAATGCCCAGATCAAAGAATTTAGATGACAGGCTTCAAAATACATTTTTAAATGGTTAAAAACACATTTTAAAATGGCTGAAAATGCATACACCATTATCTTGTAAAGCTATAAGTTGTATAAATAAACTGAGAGCATATTTGTTTGTTCATCTGGAGTCTTTCTGATGTAATTTATAGAAACTTAATTCAAATTAACTTAAACAAAAGAGAATTTTTCAAAATTTTAAATATAGCAAGATGCAGGTCCTCAAACATTCTCATCAGTGCCTCTCTCTCTCTTTCCCTTCCACCTTCCCTCTCTTTATTCATCCATCTCTTCATTCCGCTTTCTCTCAGTGCATGGTACTTTGTACCTAGTGGCAAAAGTAGTCTCCAGTAAATCAACTCAAAGCTTCTATTATCTTTATAAGTAGCTACAAAGAGAAATTGGGGCTCTTTTCCAACAAATTCAGCAAATCTTGTGAGGATCACTCTGATTAGCTAACTCTAAATCATGAGCCCACCTATGGAACAATCAGAAGGGCAGAGAGAAGTAACCTGACTGGCTCAAGTTGAGTCACATGCCCATCATCATGGCAAGGGAGGCAACTACTTGTGACCAACATCCTCACGGGATTTGAAGGGTCAGCTGTTGAAAGAAAGAGATGTTGGGCAGACAATATAACAATGATTTATTATAACGTGAAACTGTCAAGTATGTGTCGTTTTTGAGCGAGGCCAGGAGAGTAAGGATTTGAGGTCTTATTGCTGATTCACCTGGCAAGAGTGTCACTTCTGCTAAAGAATGAGTGAGAATTATCCCTAGAACCTGCATGTATTTACAATCTTATTTCAGCTTAAAGGGATTGAGCCTCTGAATAGTTGATCCTGTACCACAGGCTTGGGCTGAAACAGAGGATTTTACCTCTAGAAAAATGACTCAGGAAATGCAGAGAAATCTCACCTGGAGGAAATATCTATGAAACACATAGGGGCATTCAAAGGAGCTAGGAAGCACATTAAGGCCTCTGACACACAAATCCAATGCATAAACATTGCAACTTTGGGAGTTTCTCAACTGGTCACTTAAACATACAGATAGTAATTCTGCATTTCAAAGGAATTGTGAGGACATTAAGACAGTTCTAAACTGTACAAGAAAAATTTACAGAAAGTCAGTGCAGTGAAAGATTAGGAAAATATGGATTATTTGGTAGGAAAAAAGAAAAAAGCAATCTTTTCGCTTTCTTTCCAGCTTCCTCACAGCCCATATAACAGTTAATTGAAAAATGATGCTTTAAGCAACCATCAAAAAACATTAAGCTGCACTGTGATAAGACATGTGTTAAGGGCTTAGAATGAAACAAATATGAGGCATTGTCTTGCCCTCAAGGAAGTCACTGTTTTGGAGGGAAGAAAGCCCCTTAGCCGACTATTAAATTATAATATTCAACGAGAGAGATTTGTAAAAGGTCTTATTCAAATATGCAGTGTGAATTTGAGGTCACACCTACAACATTTCCAATAATTATGTTTCTCTATATTGCCTAAAATCCTTAGAGGTTGATATGTCTGGGTTAGAAGATAGCTTTTTTAAATTCTAAATAGCCCTGGTAAGAATATCACCTTAAGTACAATTGTCAGTTGTTCATGCTTGATGTAAATGAATCAATCAGATTATCTCTCACTAAATCTCACCTTAAATAATTAATTTCAGGAAGTGGGTTTTTGTAGGGGAATTTGAGGAGCAAAGGTAATAGAAGAAGGGAATATTGAATATATAGGATTAGAGAGCCCTCAAAGGTCAGACTTCCTCTGAGACCAGCTAAGACGCAGCTGACCCGGGATAGCTGTGCTTACCTCTTTGGTGCACTGATGCTCTGTATCAGGACACTTAACAACACCGACTGCTGTAAAATGGACCATTGAGCCATTGACTGTCTTAGTTGGCTGACTATAGGCTCATCAGGAAGAGGTGAAATGACAATCCTGTACATCTCTTGTGTCCCTAGCCAGAGTCACCAGGTATTTGAGTTCTCGAGGTCTAGGGGAAAGTTGTCAGGTGGAGATGTCCCCTGACAGACACTAGCAGGTCTTGGCACACCCACTGAGACAATTAATATGAATTTTCCTGAGAAATGCCACCCCACCCCCACATAAGAGGGAGTGTGTTTCCCCAGGGCCTGATAATAGGATAATACAGTATCTGGACGGGCAAACCATATTTGAGAATATTTCAGAGGCCTAGGCAAGGAGCACAAACCTAGATTGAGGGCCAGGGTCTACTTGTATCTTGAGAATCAGTGAAATACTATGATCCCCATCTATTAGCATGAGGGAGGGAAAGGAAGCTACAAACGGTGACTGATAAAAGACATCTCAGCAAATCTCATGAATGGGGTTACACCAGATTTAATTTTATTTTGACAAATAAATGAATTACTTGTGCACAGGAGGACATGAAATAATCCAATGCCTCTTATAGAACCATCTAGGACAGGGGTGGCCAACTTTTCTGGATATAAGATCTACTTTTTATCTTAAAAGTGTGTCGCAATCGACTTGTTGTCATAGGCGTAGTCTAAGGGGCAAGAAGGGGTGTGAAGTGCATACTATGTTTATACACTGTGTTTCAGTATAAGGTGCATTCCAGCGAGGGATGGGTAGATAAGTAAAATATATGTTCAAAACTATTTTTTATTTTTTAAATCACTTATTAAGTTTTTGAGATATAGGCTCATGAAGAAAATAAATTTCCAGACCCAACTTTTGATAGCAGCATTCCGTACATGCGGTACCTAAAAAATTCGATTTTCCGACACTTTTTCAAGATAGATTTTTACTAACTTAAAATGCAACTTAATTTTTTTATCAACTGCAATGTATAAGTTGTTGTACTATTTGTTTGTAAATATGAAAAAGTTGTTATAAAAGTGCACAGTATGGCTGATAATTTGATTTCAATATTTCACTTTCGCGTTTTTTGGGGGGCCAGGAAAATTTATCATGAAAGAATAATATGACTTACTTTTTGCTAATCTATCAATAGCTCGCTGAGTACACCTCGTACTGAAATAGAGATATACGGCTTATCTACCTACGTAAAAAACAACAACAATAATTATTTAAAGGGCCAAAAAACTCACGTTCAGGGGAATTAAAAGAACATGGATAATTATTAACAA
>PVKE010016896.1:0-31426 GCA_004027555.1 Craseonycteris thonglongyai | reverse complement strand
GATGCATGGGTGATGTGATGTGGAGGTGTCCATTGGGAAACTGTCTGATTGTTACCAACCAATGTCACCCCAATAAATTTAACAATAAAATATAATAATATTAAAAAAAAAAAAGCACCAAGTTAGCAATCTTAATATTAAATAGAACTTAGGGAAAAAACACGATTAAGGATCCAGAGGAATATTAAATACTATAAGAAATAGTTATGAGCATGTGTGTATGTATGTAATACTCAAACATGAAGAGTAAATGAAAATTTATGGGGATAAATAGTTACACAAATACTCCTAGTGAAAATTAAAAAATATAAGACAGTAGATATTTTTTTAGAACAGTGAGATACAAAGTAAAAAGTGGGGAGCCATTAGTTACCCACTAAGCTATCCCTTGCTTTAAAGTTAGAAAATCCAAACTACAGAAAGATACAGAAGGTTACTTAAGCTCTCCTCTTTCCTGGTCCTTTTCCCCATAAGTAAGCATTGTTAACACTCGGGATAGGTTTTTATGGAGTAGGGGCTTACAATTCTCATTTATCACAGTTCAGTGTTGCGGACACATTACACTGTGTCCCCTGGAGGAGGATGGGTAAAAGTAAGTCCTGCTTTGTAGAGAGGGACTTGTGCAACTTAATATCTCAATAAATGATGCATGCATGCTGTAACATGGAGGAACCGTGGAAATATTAGGCTAAATGAAAGAAGCCAGTCACAACGAACGTATTAACAGGACAAGTCCAGACAGGTAAGTCCTTAGGGACAGAAGTAGATTGGTGGCTGTCTAGTGGGAAGGGACTGGGGAAAAATGGGGACTGACTGCTAGAGGGTAATTTCTTTTTGGGGTGACAAAATGTTCTAAAATTCACTGTGCTGACAGTGGCAAAACTGGAAATACTAATACCACTGAATTGTACATTTTAAGTGGGTTAATGTTATGGAATATAAATTGTATCTTAATAAAGCTATGATTTAAAAATGCCCAAATGTAGACTGAAAGATAATTCTTTCAAATGGTTTCTGAACTAACAATGGGACTTGGCGACAGTTGAAGAAAATCATCCCATCATCTTGGCTCACATCAGAAACGGTACTCAATAGAAAGGACTTCATCCAGGCTGACAATCTGAAGTTATTTCAGCTTTCTAGAAAGTGCAGAGAAAATAAAATGAAGCAAGGGTGCTTCTGACTGAAAAATTCTCCCCAAAATGCAACAGCTACAGTACATGTGCTCTTGACTTCAAGGCAATTCCCACGACCTTGAACTCTGCTCAGTCACCAAGGCAACCCTCGAACTTGACCAGAGAACTAGTGATTTCTCAAACTATATGTTGAGTATTTTAATGTTTCCAAAGCATTTGCCTCCTTTTAATGATTTCCAATGGTTTTAATGAGCATCTGAAGAAAACTGGACACATTAGCTAGAGCTGGTTAACTTCAAATCAAATAAATCCAAAGGAATATAATCATGAGAAACTATCTTCCATCGTTCAAATTACTGGAGCTTTTTGTTTGTTTCTCAGAATTTTTGGTTTGGTCTGGTTTGTTTTATTCCATCTCTATGAACTGAACACCTGCATGGATCTGTGTAACCATCACCACCACCAGAAGCTACCAGTAGGTCCCTCACAGCCAGACTCCCTCTAGCTATCCCTCAGTGGTCACACCCTCTCAACAATCTTTTGTAGAATGTCATATTAAAGAAATTATACGGTAACCTTTTATGGCTTCCTTCACTTGGCATAATACCTTTGAGATTTATGCAAGTGGCTGTGTTTATGAAATAATTTGGTTCCTTTTCTGTTTTTGCAATGTAGCATGCCATTGTATGGATGTATCACAGTTGTTTATCAATGAAACTGAAGACCATTTTAGTTGTTTACAATTTGCGACCACTATAAACAGTCATGTACACATGTACAGGTTTTTATGTGCATGTATTCATCCATTTCTACAGGGTAAATATCCAGGACTGAGCTGGCCGCATCCCGCCAGCATTTGGCCCTGTCAGTCTCTTCTTTCAGCCATTCCACTAAGCATGCAGTAACTGTCTCCTTGTAATTTTAATGTGCATTTCCCTAATGCAAGCTCTGCATCCTTTCTTGTGCAGGTTTGCCATCTGTATATCCTCTCTGGTGAAGTGTCTATTCAAGTCTTTGGACCATTTTAAAAAACTGGGCTGTGATCTTACTGTTAAGTTTGGGAAATTCTTTATACACTCTCAAGACAAGTCCTTTGTGATTTGCAAGTATTTTCTCCAAATCTGTCTCTGGTCTTTTCATTCTCCTAACAGTGTCTTTCACAGGTAAAGTTTTGCATGAAGTCAAGATTATTTTAATCTGAGGAAGTTCAATTTATCATTACGTCTGTTTCTTTTACAGATGGTGTTTTTGCTGTCACAACTGCAAACCCTTTGCCTAACCCCAGGCTGTGAAGATTGGCCCAAGTTTTCTTCATGAGGTTTTGTAGTTTCATATTTTATATTCAGATCTAGAATCCATTTTGAGGTGGGGATTAGGTTAAAGTTCATATTGAGGCATATTTGCATACTGTTCCAACTCCATTTGTGAAAAAGACAATGCTTTCTCCATTGAATTGCCTTTACACCTTTGTTAAATATCAACTGATATATCTATCTGGACCTATTTCTGAACTTTCCACCCAAATGTCCAACATCTCCATGAGTTATCTTGAACAATCACGATGCAAGCTTAGTGCCAGATACATTTCTCATCATTGGAACCCAGAACTTGAATCAGGAACAGTGACTGGTACCGAATTCATTTATTTTGTGATATAAGCTGTGGAGTATGTAACCTATTCTGTCTCTAGGATGGACTACACATGGACTATTGCCATCTGTTTTTGATATCACAATATGAGAAGTACTGGCAACCCGGAAGCACTCTGAGAGGGTGATGAGATGATTAGGCAAACAGAACCACAACATAAGAGGACTGGCTGAGAAGATGGGGGCCATCTAACCTGGGGAGATGAAAGGAGAATGTAAACACTAGCTCTGGGCCTGTGAAACAGAGCTCACTGGAAAGAAAGAACCCTTCTCTTACGCGATCCTGAGGGCAGCAGTCCTCAACCTTTTTGGCACCAGGAACTGGTTTCGTGGAAGACAATTTTCTCATGGACAGGGGAAGAGGGGAATGATTCAAGCACATTATATTTATTGTGAACTTCATTTCTATTATTAAATTGTAATATATAATGAATAATTATACAACTAATCTAATGCCACTGCTGATCTGACAGGAAGCAGAGATCAGGTGGTAATGTGAGCAATAGGGAGCGGCTATAAATACAGATGAAGCTTTGCTTACCTGCCGCTTGCCCACTCCTCCCCTCCTGCAGTGCAGCCCAGTTCCTAACAGGCCACTGACTGTTATTAGTCTGTGGCCCAAGGGTTGGGGACCTTGCCCTAAAGAGATGATTAGGACCAGTGGCTACAACCAGGCACTGTGCTAGGTGCTGGGAGCCCAGAGATGGACAAGAAATGTTTCTTGCTTCCAGAGGGGGAAGCCACGGGGAAACGGCCTGTGGTGTGACAGAGGCCATCCAGACAACTATAAATGTGACACACGTCTCTGCTAGTAGGAGATTGGAGCAAATGATTCTGCACAGTTGCCAAAGATGGCCCCACAAGCTAATTTTGAACAAATGATGTGTTTCTGTCCTAGAGTTTAACCTCATGAAGAAACTGAGATCATGGGAAAGAAAGAAATCTGCACAGGGTCTCAAAATAGTGGTTGCAAAACTAAACTTGGAAACCAAGGCCCCTGATGCTCAGTCCAGGCCTCCATTTTACTGTCAGTCAAAACTCAACAGTGTTTGCTAAGGAGTAAATAACCCAGTGCCTCCTTCTTGTATTGTCTCCTGGGGTCTTCTGATTCCGTGGGTTTTCAGTCTTGCAGGCTCAGTGTCTCCAGGGCCTTTAAAAAAGAAAGGAATCCTACAATTTAAAATTTTAACTTTTTTTTTCAATGACAAGATGGGAAAAAAATCATACTAAATCAGCCTGTCTCTTCTAAAGATTTTCCTTCTGCTTCCGGGGTGACCTACTGCTCTAATTAGGCTGGAAGCAAACTTGGCTTTCATGAGATTCAGGATATGGCTGGAAGAAAAAGGTGTCAAGACCAGTTAAGATCATCAGCGCTCACATGGGCCTCAGAGCGTTCCAGGAACTCACTGATTCACTCCCCAATTCATTCCGCTGACTGACCACAAACACAGACACAGGGAGAACAGACATCACGACTGATGCAGTCTTTCCAATACACCCAGGGCAGGACCAAGCAGAAAGATACTAACACTTCAGCGTACTGCTGGCACTGCCACCCCCTACACCTGTGGTGCAGAAGGAAGTCAGCCCACCTCTTCCTTTCTAATGTGTGCTCACTTACAAAAAGGGAACATGACAGAGTTCTGGTGAGCACCAAAGGAGATGACAGGTGGGCAGAGTGCTTGCACACTGGAAAGCACACACCTGGGTGAGAGATTTACCCATTTAACAAGCGTGTGCACGATGCTCAACACCCAGGACATACAGTTAAATACAATACAGTCCCTGCACTCGAGAGGACGATCAGATATGAGACAGAGTGGCCAGTAGGATGATGGGAAGGCTCAGGGTGCTGTGAGAGCACAGGAGGGGTCCCGACCACTCGCAGTTAGAAAAGACAAAGACAACTGTGAAGAGGAGTCATGCGGAGATTATTAAGGTGGGAGAGGGAGTGCATTAGAACCTAGAATTTCTTGAATAAACCTGCAAAGTGGGCACTGAAATGATTATTATCACTCTTGAATTATAAAGTGGTGGCTCCAAACCCGGGTGGGGAGGGAGGTGTCGCTGGCACCTAGTGGGTAAGACCAGGGATTCTGGGAGTCAGGGGACAAGCGCCACTTGCTCCAGGACTCAGGCAAAGCACTTACCTTTGAGGGTCTTCGCCTCCTTGTCTGGGAAGTGAGGGACGGGATCCGCAGTCCCTCGAGCTCTCCGGCACCGCCCCTTGCAGACTAGTCTAAGTCTCACTGGGTCTGAGTCTCCGTTTCCTCATTTCTACTCGGCTTATGAAGATTAAATGAAACCACAAATGGGAAAGTGTTGAAAAGTAGAACATGTCACTTGTCACAGAACCTTGTCACAGAGGTGTGGAGATCAGCGTTTCACTTATTAGTAATCCTCAGGCATGGGGATTCTTAGCAGTGGTTCCAAACTAAGGAACTACAGCTCACTTTTGTGAGAGGAAAAGTTCCACAGAAAATTGCACTGCAAGTAATTGCTATGAAGAATCAACATCTGCCAGAGTTACATTTTTTCCCATCACAAAGCCAAACTGAAGTTCTGCCCAGAACACCATTCTCGCTAGTTTACATGCAATACAATCATTTTAGTAGAAAGGCAGAATTACACTGCAGACAACGCTGGCTAGGTATCCTCTAAGCCAGGGGTCCCCAGCCCCCAGACCACGGGCCAGTGCCTGTTAGGAACTGGGCCACACAGCAGGAGGTGAGCGGCTGGTGAGAGAGCAGGTGAAGCTTCATCTGTATTTACAGCCGCTCCCCATCGCTCCCATTACTGCCTGAGTTCCGCCTCCTGTCAGATCAGCAGTAATATTAGATTAACTGTATAATTAGTTCATTATATATTACAATGTAATAATAATAGAAATAAAGTGCACAATAAATGTAATGCTCTTGAATCATCTCAGACCACCCATTCACACCCCCCACACCCCCAACTCCCAGTCCGTGAAAAAATTGTCTTCCATAAAACCTATCCCTGGTGCCAAAAACGTTGGGGACTGCTGCTCTAAGCCACTGCCACCATCTGACAGTCATTTCCTGGTCTGGGGTACTCTTCAACTTCCACTGAATGCCACTTCAATTTCATCAGTCTGGATCTAGCTAATAACAAGAGTGCATGATTAAAAACAAGAAATCCTATCATCCTGGCTTGGACTCTATGATGTAATGCATTTGTTTTTGACACACATCCCTGAAATCCTTCCATACAACGGGCTGTAAATCTGCTGGGCTTTGCTTCTGCAGATGTCCACTCATCTACCATTTCACTAGAAGTGTCTCAAAGTCACTGGCCTTGAAGGCATCGATTGGACAGTGACTAGACCCAGCCTCTCCATGTGGCCAACCCTCAGGGCTTCACAAACCCCAGCTCTCCACAAAGTGTCTTAGCACCTTCTAGTAACACGCCATGTCCATTCCCCACTCAGCCTCAGTCTCTTTTTTCCACCTGCATTTACAAACAGAAAATGTGTCCTTAACCAAGGTCCTGCCTAAGCAGATTCAGAAGAGACAGACTTGTGAACCCTGTGCGGGGAATCTGGAGGTGTAGATACATCCATCTGCACCAAATGCAACACCTACCACCTCTGGGGAACCCAGCCTGGCCAGGCCAGGCTCAGCCGCCAGGGCCTGCCTCCTCTGGCTCCCTGGCAGTCACGTGTAATGCTGTTACAGTACACAGCCCAAAAGGACGTCTTTCAGTGATCCGTTTAAGGGGTTGCACCACCACCAACCTTAGCAAGGTGGGCAGGGACTGTGTCTTAGTTACCTCTGCAGCCTCGGGTCCAGACACAGGTTTGGACACGGCCTTTTGTTACACAAATGGAGGAAGGTTGAAAATGAAGCATGATAAAGTTACAGCTGAGTAAATAAGAATGAAAGTAAAGTCAGATGACACCAGGCACGAGGTCAATTCTGCAAAAGGTTGCCATAAATTTCTGAATAATTCTGAGCTTCCCAGTAGTCAACAAAATATGGGGCAGTTTCATTGAGATTGGGATAGAAGAACACTTACTTCTGGTACTTGGAGCTTACTGAATAGAAAAACGTTTATGGGTGCAAAGTGACAAGGGTGTGAAATGCAAATGGGGCCCAGACCTGCTCCCCACGTTAAGTCAGTCACTGCTTTGGGACTGAGAGCCCTGACCATCCAGACCATGTGGGCATTAAACAGACACGGGAGGTGGTGGTGGCCTACGCTCCTGCTCTTTGATAAGGCAGGGCAGGTTCACAGCCTGAAAGAGTTAAAAAAGTCTGTCCACGGACTACATGATGAGATCGGTATGTCTAAAACCTGCCCTGTTTACTTTGCATATGTTTAGCAGTCCTTTCTACCTGCCACAACCTCTTCAGATTTTATTTCCTTTGTTTCTCCTAATTCTATAGGGCCCGGCCTATTCGCTGTTTCATTACTGTATTTTCCAGCATATAAGACGACCGAGTGTATAAGACGACCCCCTAATTTTATAGTTAAAAGACAGGTTTAGGCCTATATTCGCTGTATAAGACGACCCCCTACTTCCGAGGCTGTAGTCTTATACAGCGACTATAGGCCTAAACCTATGTTTTAACTGTAAAATCAGGGGGTCGTCTTATACGCCCGGTCATCTTATACGCCGGAAAATACGGTAAACCACAGTGCTTGTGGCTCTCAGTGCTACCTTCAGCTCTCTACCCCGCATCCTACCCAAACTTCCCTCATCACAGGGCACAGGAAGAAAAGCAATGGAATGGAAATCAGAAGATTTGAGTTCTAGTCCTGCCTCCGCTGCTAACTACCCTGGGAACCATGTCCAAGTTCTTACCCTTTCCGGGTTTGTTTCCTCATCTGTAAAAGGGAGGCAATTTCAAACTTGCTGAGTGTGGCGTTAACTAAATAATATATTATAAACAGCACTTAACTGCTGAATTAAAGTTTTTGCAGCTGCATCCCTCAGGCCTAGCTATGATCAAATAAAAGGCGATAACAGAGGGCATTCAGTAAATATTACCTCCCCATCCCATTGAAAATGCCTCAAGGAGCTCTGATGTGTCTGCTGCAGCAAGGTGAAAAGTAAATTCAGCATCCTGGAGCTCTGAAGCAGAGGATACCCAAAAGAGGGTGTTGTTTTTTAAGTTCTAACATTGCCTTTTCTTCTACTAAGCACACCCTAAACCCTCCCTGACTGTCCCTTGGACATGGTCTTGAGTCCCATCACCATCCTCTTCTCTTCTTTTTTTCTTTGACAGAGACAGAGACAGAGAGAGAGAGAGATACAGAGACAGAGTGAGAACTGAACTGGGGGAACTCCCCAGTTCAGCACATGGGTCCGCACGGGCCAGGGCCAGGACCGGGATTCGATCCTCGGTCCCTGGCGCTGCAAAGCGAGCACTCAACCCACTGAGCCATCCCAGCTTCCCCTTCTCTTTCTTTTAAATGTGCCTGTGCCAGTCAGCTGGGGCTGCCAGAGCAAAATACCAGATGGGGCAGCTTGGCAACAGATCTGCCTTTCTCATAGTTCTAGAGGCTGGGAGTCCAAGATCAAGATGTTCGCAGTGTGGTTTCCCCAGAGATCTCTCACCTTGGCTTACGGTTGGCCACCTCTTTGCTGTGACCTCACATGCCCTTTTCTGTGTGGGTGAGCTCCTGTTATCTCTCCCCTTCTTGTGAGGACACCAGCTCTACTGCATTAGCCCCCCACCCCCAAATCACGTCATTTAATCTTAATTACCTCCTAAGGCCCCATTTCCAAATACAGTCACGTTGAAGGTTAGGGCTCCAATCTATGGGTCTAGGGGGGCCACAATTCAGTCTAAAACAAATGTCCTAGACAATAGTACTCTGTTAAATGTCTAGAGTGGATACAACACTGTGAATGTGGTCTGACAATTTTTTTTAAAGATTTATTTTATTGTTTTTGATATAGACAGAGAAAGACAAACAGAAAGAGAAGGGGGAGGGCCCAGAGCAGTCTCCAGAGTTGTACGTCATCAGTTTTTGACATGGTTTCATTCCACACAGGTGGACAGGGGCCAGGCATGGCAGGAACTGGATTGGGGTCTCCCACATGGGAAGCACATCCCAGTTCAGCATATGGGTCTGCATGGGCAAGGGCCGAGAAGATTTATTTTATTGATTTTTGACAAAGAGAAACAGAGGCAGAGAAAGACAGAGAGAAGGGAGAGGGCCCAGCGCAGTCTCCATAGCTGACATTAGTTTTCCATATAGTTTCACTCCACAGGTGGGCACGGGGCTGTGCAGGGCAGGAACCGGGCCGGGAGCCTCCCGCATAGGCCCCGGCAAGAACTGAACTGGGGGCACACCCCAGTTCAGAATATGGGTCCGTGTGGGCCGGGGCCAGGGCCAGGGCCGGGATTCAATCCTTGGTCCCCAGGGCTTCAAAGCGAGCACTTAACCCGCTGAGTCATCCCAGGCTTCCCTATCTTGCAGTTTTGTATTATTTGAGATTCTTTAGGTTGTAAGTGACAGGCACTCATAGGAACAAAAAGGAATTTATCATTTCATATAGTGCAAAAACCCCAACCTCATGGATAGGCCTGGCGGGAGCATGGCTGCATGTTGGGAAT
Source organism: Craseonycteris thonglongyai (assembly GCA_004027555.1). Lineage (NCBI taxonomy): Eukaryota > Metazoa > Chordata > Mammalia > Chiroptera > Craseonycteridae > Craseonycteris > Craseonycteris thonglongyai. The sequence goes on along the minus strand of PVKE010016896.1, from coordinate 22,051 downwards.
GCAGGCTCGAAGGTTCCGTGAGAATTCGGATTCTCCGGCCATCGATAGGCTTCCTTATCAGACTATCCTCCCTCCAGGGTGGAAAGAAGGCTACCGATCTCTTGAGACTTTCATGATCATGACAGCTCTAGATCCCAGAAAATACATGGCATCCTTCTATTAATAGCCCAAAGCCCCTGCAGGATGCATAAATGAGACCTGCCCCTAAAGCGGTCACTATAGCCAGGAATTGCATCATGGCCTGGTCAGGCCTATGTCATGTGTCCCCAACCCAAAGTGGAGGTGAGGGGGCAGGCCTGCACCAACCACACAACCATGTCAGATACTGTGCAACAGACTGCGAGCTCTCCTCTTCCCAATGCTCCTCTCCAAGTACTGCAAACATTTCTGCATCTATGGTCATACAATGACCCCATTTTATATATAAGGGCAAATAGTATCTTCCTAGAAATAACAATGTTATTCCAGCAAACAAATAGGTGTACTAAAAATCATTTAATTGCCTCTCTTTTTCAAAATTTCTTGATCTTTGTGCAACGTCTTACCTACTGGAATGATCTTAAGCTCCTATCTGTCTCTGCTCAAGTGCTAAACACAAATGACAGTTAAAGCGGGTAAAGAATGCCCTCACACGACTCAACACTCTCTCCATTGGCGAGAACTGCACTGGCATGCAAAATCGCAGCCAGTGTCTCCTCCTGACAGTCCTGCCAAGAGCTAGACTTGATCATGAAAACATCAAGAGTAACTCCATCAAGAGGGTGATACGGTAGAAATTCCTTTACATGCACATGCACACACACACACACACACACGCACATCCAAGAAAACGAGCAGCATAACAAAACAAAACAAAACAACACATGCACACTGTGAATACAATTTACCATTTTGGAACTGTCCAAAAATTCCCTGCTGCCAGGGACATGTCAGAAATACATGAAACAAACTGCCTCAGCCATCTAAATAGTGCATGAGAGAAACATGGCTCCTGATTTCCAACTGAGTGACTTCAATAGATGCCAAAAACATAAAAAAAAAAGCAAAAAAAAAAAAGCAAAAATATAATTTAGAAGGAAAACTGAAGGACAAAGTGTCGTTTTAAAACAATTTTACTGTATGTCAATTATATCTCAGTAAAACTGGAAGAAAAAATTTCAGTTGTAACAAACCAATTGTATTATAGATAGAACCCAGAGACACAGAAGACAAACTTCATTCACTCATTCAACAAATGTCAACTGTCCTTCAAACAGCTGGTAGGTGCTGTGCTAGGTACTGGGACAAAAATAAACTTGGTAAATAATTAAAAACGACTTTGAGTTTTACTATTTTCAAAGCATTTTTGTATCTATAATCACACTTTTCCTCACAATGACCTCATTTCACAGATAAGGTAAGTGAGACCCAGGGGAAGCTGGGACGGCTCAGTGGGTTGAGTACTTGACTTGCAGCCCTGGGGTCTGAGGATCAAATCCTGGCCCCGGCCCATGCGGATCCAAGTGCTGAACTGGGGTGTGCCCCCAGTTTGGCTCTCACTGGGGCGAGCTTCCTATGTGGGAGGCCCCCGCTGGTTCCTGCCCTACGCAGCCCTGCGCCCACATAATGAAACCATGTAGAAAACTAATGACGTCCAACTATGGAGACTGCTCTGGGCCCTCCTTCTTCTGTCTGTCTCTTTCTCTGTCAAAACAATAAAAATAAGTCTTAAAAAAAGACAAGTGAGACCCCCAAAGAATAAACGATTTGCCCCAAATTACACAGCCAATAAGAACAGGAGCCTAAACTCAAATGAGATGTCTAAGCTTATAATCTATCTTCTTCCATTTACGTATTTTGCACTGAAGATTCTCTTCTTCCCCCATTTCTGATTCCCAGGCTCAGATCACCCTTCTACTACAGCAGTATTTTCCCATGTAAACAAAAAAAAATTGTGTTAGGCAATAAAATTTCCTTTATCAACACATGTGGAAAACTCATTCCCCTCATTCCTGCACAACATCTCAGAGCCTTCATGCTACTACACACTGTCCTTTTCCAGGGGAGTGAGGTGCACGATGCTTCTTGAACAACCAACCACAGACGTTTTGTTCCCCACGAGGCCTCCTGTCAAAAGCACAGGTCCCAGAGTCAGATGCACTGGGTTCAAATGCCCGCTCTATGTGATGCTGGATGGGCTATCAAGCCAGCGTATGCCTTACTCTTTGTTTTTTAATCTGTGAAACAGTTATGACAATAACAGGAGCTATCTTGTGAGATTCTTCTCTTATAAGATTCATATAAAGTGCTTATTAGCAGGTTACAATGTTCATACTCATGGCTCAATAAATGTGATATATTCTTAGTCAACAAAACATCATATCAAACAAATATGGCTAGAATAGCTGGCAGATTTTCCTTATTCTACAAAATTAGGGTCAGAGGCAGCTATGGAAGGACTAAAGCCAGCAGTGACTTTTTAGTTAGAAGACTCTGATGCAATTTCCAGCTTCACCAATTGAGCAGATGAGTGACTTTGAGAATGTGATCTAACCTTTCTGAATCTTCTTAGGGTAAAATGGTAACAATGCTTCCCTTGTAGGACTGCCGTGAAAACTAGAGGCCATAACAAGGGTGCCTAGAATGTGTACATACACTTGCACATGTGTTGTCTTGTTTGTATTCAAGTCTAGAAGAATTAGAAAGCTTTCATTTAAGTACAGAAGGACTTTTTAAATGTCACATACATGTTTGTAAGCTCAAACCCTTTTGCATATTCCTACAGCTTTGAAAATCTATCTAGCGCTTGGAGGCTTTGATGCTGACCTACTGTGTGGACCAATTCTGCTTATTCTCTGTCTCAAAATCGCAATCATGCCTCACGCTCAGAAACGAACAGACATCAGAAAGGCTGCAATTGTCCATTTTCCTGCTGTTTCCCCTTCTAGGCACTAACACAATGACTGGCATATGGCAGAAGGTAAAAAAAAAAAGAAAAAGCAATAGACATGAATAAATAAGGGTGTTAAGAAGCCATGACGTGTCCATCTGTCCAACTGTGATAAATGGAAGGAAGATGGAGCAAAGATTCTTCCTGCCTTCAAGTAACCCTCAATCTAGCCAAGAAAATACAATAGAGAAAAATTACATAGACTATATACCTCAAGTGCTGTATGGGAGTTCAGAACAAAAGGGAAATTTATGTGGCCTGTAGAGGTGCGAAAAGGTTCCCTGAAGGAAGTGTGTACAGGGCTAGGTTCTGAAGGATTAATTCATGGGGAGAAAACAAAGAATCAGAGGTGGGGAAGCAAAGGGGCTCATGCGGATCCATGACTAAATCAATGTCTGGAGCAGAGGGACGGTTCCTGGGAGCCAAGCTTCAGGACAGCATGCAGTCAGGTCAGGCTGGGCGGCTTCCCTGGCAGGAGACAGTGAGGAGCTGAGTGGAAGGGACAGCTTTACAGAACAACTTGGTCAAGGACCATCTCCAAAGGACTGGGGGACGCTCCTCTCATTTCCCACCCTTCTTTGAAGCCAGCTGCACTGTGTTTTCAGTCACAGCAGGACGGCTGACTTGACCATCCTTCATCCTGGGATCTGATCATCATGAACATCCCAACATCAGGACGGTCCTGCCAACTGTAGCACAATGTGTCTCCCTCCCTCCACCTTAGGGATCTCTACTTCCCTCCCTCTACAACCAGGTGGAGAATAACAAAGGTACTGGAAGTGCTCCAAGGTTCCTCTAAGAAAGCATCCTCTTCAGGAAAAGGAATTTCATCACTGAGTACAAACACCTCTTTAAATCATAGTTTGGTGTCTGGTTCATCAAAGTACATGCAGCCACACAGTTTTACCCCATCTCCCTCTACCTTGTCAAGGTTCTACCTTGACTTACTACACACCTTCTGATCTACCGCACACACTGAAAAACAAGGAGCGCAATGTCTGAACACCCAGGGGAAAACACTGGGGGACACTGTCTTTCTGTTCCCGGTTCTCTCTCCCGGCACCCCTGGTACACCAGTGGCCAAGAGATGACCTTCCAAAGACGGAAGAGCTCTGGTTTGCACATTTTCTCCAGGACTTCCAAAAGGAAGTGCAGCTTGCCTTTCCTCTCTTCGGCACGTGTGCTGATGAAGATGGAGGGCAGGCCAGTCCCAAAGATGCACAGTGAGATCAACCCTGGCATTTGGCAGGCTCTGAACTGGCTGAATGGAGTGACAACGATTCCTCGCACTGCGAACCAATATAAAATGAACTCCTGACAGTCAGACAAGCAGTCGTGCAGTTAGCAAACCTGAGGACCACGAGCCAGCACGAGTTCATTACGGAGTGAGTTCTATCATCTGTACTCATCACATACGGCCCTAGGAGGTGCCAGCAACTTTCATTACCCTGTGCTCTGGGCTTTCCAAGCTCCTACATGGTCATTATCTTAGTCTCGCTCAACCACATCTCTGTAAGTAAAGTATTATTTCTGTTTTCCAGGTGGACAAACGAAGTCCTAGTGCAGTCAAGGGACTTATCTAAAGCAACACAGTTAGTGTCATTAGAACCCAGGGATCCCAGGTTCCCTCACTCGGGTCCTCCCCACAAACTCTCCCGGGAGTGTGCTCCACACCCATCAGTGGAGCCTCAGAGACGTGCACACCTGGGTTCCACTTGGGAACACCTGGACTAAGCAGCTGTGAGGAGCAGCTTGGGCATCTGTGCTCAGATGCTGATGGGTCCTTCCAGCAGAGAACCATTAAACGAGCTTCACAAGTGGAAGCTCCCCCGACATCCAGCAGAACCACCCAGAACACTTCCTATCATATCTCCAGCAGCTCCTTCTTGTTAGAAGGGTGCACACCCCAGAGGTCTCACTTGTAATTCACCTGGTCCCCTCCCTACCCCAGGGAAGAGACCTCATACACTGTCCCTGGCAACGGAGTCCACAGCAGGTCAACAGATATCTATTTCTTAAGGCAGGCTCTGAAAATGCAGTGATATGACACTGGGAAACGTAGAACAGTAACTAAAGGGTTGGGGACTAAGTGTGCAGGCACTGGAGTAAATGTGACACTTGCTGGTGAGCTCTGGCCGTTTTCATAATTAGACAGAAAGACTCCAGTCCCAGTTGGTCAACTATGAGGAACGTACTTAATCTCTCAGACTAGCGACTCTGTGTGTCCACCTGGCCAAGTTCCAAGCTCTCGGCTGATGAGTTCCATCATGGTTGGTTCACGGTGCCATAAAAATTTCAACCAACAGGCTTCTCTTACAAGGAATGATTGCTGGCACTGAGTCTAACACTCAGGAGATGGGGAGCTCAGAGGTACTCCATCCTGAGTGTGTCAGGCCTCTTTCTTGGCTCCTGTGAAATTTCTAATCCAGGATTAGATTAGTCCAGGATTTAATTAGCCTAATTAAATGCTTTGTTGCTTGAGGAAAATTAAAGGGATTAATTTATTGAGTATCTACTAAGTGCCAGGCATCCCACTAGATGCTTTATGTAAGTGATCTCATTTAATCAATGCAGTAACTCTGGGAGGTAGGTAATGTCCCCCTTTTACAGAGAGGCAAACTAAAGCACAAAGAGCTTAATTAACTTGCTCACAGTAACGAGACTAGTGGAAAATCAGAGGCGCCAGCACCGAAAACCTCTAGCACCACGTCCCATGAATACTTGAAAGTCTCGAGGTGAAAAGCATTGACCTTTGAGAAGTAGTGAGCTTCAGGGCAGAGCTATCACCCAGCACAAGGAAGTGACAAAACAGACAGGGGTTACTCTGAGAGAGAGACGTCTCTTCTGCTCAGGTCTCCCCAGCCTGGCTCCTGTGCCTCAGCCCCTGCACCCCTCCCAGAGTCCTCTCCCCTTTATTCTCACTCACCCAAACATATGTGTCCCCAAGCCCGGCTCCAGGTGATGCCTCTTGAAAGTCTCCATTCCTGCCCACATAGCAAAGTCACACCACCCTCTGGCCCACAGCACCTCACCCGCACCCCTGTGTTCCTGTTGTCTGGGCTACCCTGCCCCATGCTTTGGGGTTAGTTCAGACCCTTTTAGGCTCAGGATGACACATACCTGAGCTTTTTCCTGTGGCTTATATCTACTAGATGTGAGTGTTTGGGGATGAATGTTTGCTATTAGCAGAAAGGCCCTCCGGCCTCTATTTGGAGAAACCTAAGAGGCTAGCAAGTGTCATGCAGACCCAGGGTGGCACCCTGTTTCAGGACTCATTCCTCCAGCTGAGTCAGTTCAAGTCTTTCCTCTTAGTTTTCTTTCTTATTTTATTTTATTTTTATTTATTTTTTTGAACTGAACTGGGGTCCTCACTGCATTCAGGAAGCACACCCCAGTTCAGCATGTGGGTCCACCTGGGCCGGAGCCAGGATTCGATCCTTGGTCCCCGGGGCTTCAAAGCGAGCACTTAACCCGCTGAGCCATCTGGCTTTCCCTAGTTTTCTTTCAATTTGTTGTTTTTAACAAAAGAGACAACTACTATGCTATGTTATGCAAAGAGGTATCAGGAATGGGAACAAAGTCTGTTTTAAAAAGTCTAACCTGAACTCATTAAATATTACCTGATTAAGCTTCCACTGATTCCCAAATATAAAATACAAATATTAATACTACAATTTATAACTTGTACACTTCTTTCTTACATATTATCCTCAATATAGTCCTTTTCCTATAAGTGAAGAAACTAAGGCCTAAGTGATTTACCAAGGTCACAGCTTTTAAGTTTACACTGTACAAACTAAAGCCAAATCTTTGGACTCCAATCCACAACACTGCCACTCTTCGAGTAAAACTCAACAATGATTGTAACACTTATTTAATAATGGAGGATAGGATGGTATTTTTAAATATATCTGCTTTGCCATCCCAATAGCTAAATTACTTGTTTCCCAAAATACCATTTTGCTTGTGGTTTGTCAGACAAACACCAGGCGGAACTGTCAAGTCAATGAAATTTGTCTGCCCTCCCCGTCATCTGCTTTATTTTTCTCTCTTCAACTCTCCACCCTCTGCCCACCTCCAGCCAGGTGCTCCTGGGGGTAGGTCTGTGTAGAGGCATACACGTGGGGTTAGCTGTGTCCCAAGCCTTTGCTTTCATTTACATTATGTGGGTTAAGGTTTCCATGGACAAAACTAGCAATGTGTGTAGAAAGTACTGAATGATCGAGTTCTGTACCTTCCCCTTCCTGCCCAGCAGCTTTCCTCTCCAACTGACCTGAGATATATTCCCGCACCACAGTGGGAAGGGTACTGTATCTAAATATGTTTCTTCAAGGCATTACAGGAGCCTGGGAAATGAGAGGGACCAAGCTGCCATGTGACACCCGGGCAGGTAGTCCTGGCCTGGGAACTTCAGGTTTTCCCTAACACCACTCCTTGTAACTCGTTCCAATATTCCAGTGAAAGGGCAAGGGAAGGTATAACGTTTCCCAAGACCAGATAAAAATTTGAATTAATAAAGACAGAGTTAGTTGAAATTTGAACCTCGACCCTTCCCTAATATTTAAAAATAAAATAATTAAAACCAAACAGACGCAATGTAGTAACTTCCCGTTTTCAAGTGATTGACACATTCCAACTGTGGATTTTAGATACTAGAATTAGTATACCACATTCCTTCTGGAAATAAGTATCAGGAATTCTGAGAAATGGTAGTTTTTGATTTGGGTTCCATTCTCACTTGAGGGATTATGGAGCCAGAAATCACATGTAAAACTCTTTGTTCCAGGGAAGGTAAGGGACTGTGGTCACTGCTCTGGGTCTAGAGCTGTGAAGAAAACCACACAGTGTCCCACAAAGCTGCTCCAATGGCACGCAGATGACAGCCTCTGAGCTATGGAGTGACAGGTGCTAACCTAAACTGCTGGTTCAGTACATGTCGTCATCTTTTTTTTTTTTAAGGAAAAAACACAAGTGACATGTGCTTACTACAAGAGCCAGCTAGGACAGCTCGCCTGCTGTTAGGACTCTACAGACGTGTAGTCAGTGGCTGGCAGAAACCCCCTAACGGCTGGAATGCTGGCCCAGCTTCTGTGACTCACTAGGCTTGGGCCCCAGGGAATCATTCGCCTTCAGCACGCTCTAGAGCAGGATGTCCAACCTTTTGGCTTCTCTGGGCCATACTGGAAGAAGAAGAATTGTCTTGGGTCGCAAATAAAATACACTAACACTAATGATAGCTGATAAACTAAAAAAAAAAAAAATCTTATAATATTTTAAGAAGTTTATGAATTTGTGTTGGGACACATTTGAAGCTGTCTTGGGTCACATGTGGCCCGCAGGCCACAGGTTGGACAAGCTTGTTCTAGAGCAGGGGTCTCCAAACTACGGCCCGCGAGGCCCTCTCATCCGGCCCATGGAGACCTTTTTATCTGAATAAAATAATGTTAAATAAATAATTAAAAACAACATCTATGTTTTGATTCTTTTTTATTTGGACCTCGAGTGTGTAGTCGGCCCCCAAACTGCTGTTTGATAGTTAATGCGGCCCGCAGGCTGAAAAGTTTGGAACCCCTGTTCTAGAGTGAACTCATCTGTAGAGATTCCTTATGCAATGTGATCAGAGTTCTCAGGCACTCCATCAGCTGGGGTGTGCTGAGGACACTGTGAATGTTTCTCAGGTCAGCTGTCAGCTCTCTGACATGCTCTTCTAAACTAACACGCTCAGAGGCACCGTGGCACCAACACCGGGCCTGCACTGAGCTAGACAGATAGCTTGCTTGCTTACATTCCTTCTGTGTTAAAGCCATAAAAACAAACTGCATCAACCACTTATTAAGGCCTTACTGTGTGTCAAGCAGTGTTAGGCACAAAGGAAACCAAGTTAAAAACACAGGAACCACAGAAGTTCTTGAGATCTCATAGTCCAATAGAGAATAATGGTGTGGTTTTGCATCAAAACCAGACTTCCTTTTGAAAGTGAATATAGCCCTTGTGCTGTCAGGGTTGGGATGTGTGTATGGAAGAGTGTATCTACACACCTATATGTGTGTGGGTAAGCTGATGGAGTCACGGCAGTGCCCTCTCCTCCCTTGATACTCATATAGAAAGAGTGCTGTAATTTATACAACACGTTCACATTCTCATTTAATTCTGACTACATCATAAATTTTCTTGGCAAGAACTGCTATCCCCATTTTTAAGTTGAGAAGATGGAGACTAAGAAATATCAGGAGACCCACCCAATCCACAGGTAGTACCCGGCAGTCAGGATTATAAGGCTGGCTGCTGGTTCTCAGCCCAGTTCCTCTTCCCACTGCTCTATGGCCTCCCAGGCAGAGGAGGCCTGTTGTGGCTGACATGGCCAGAGCTGAACCTCCCCACAAGAATGCTCTGGTCCATGGGCCTGGACTTGAACTGCTGCTTCAGGCTCCTGAATTCTTTCTACCTGTACCTCCACTCCACCTCTGCTTCAGACTTCCCATCTCAATGACAGTGTCTGCTATTCCCAAGCCAGTGGTCCTCGAAGTCTGGTTCCTGGACCTGCAGCATCAGAACCACCTGGGAATTGGTTAGCAATGCAGCTTCTCAAGCCCCACCCTAGACCTGCTGGCTCTGAACCTCTGGGAGGGGGACCCAGAGATCCATGTTTTCACAAGCCCTGCAGGTGACTGTGCTGTGTACAACAGCACGAGAACCACCTTGACCTCAGGTAGAAAGCTAAGCTCCTCTGTAGTGCCTGTGGTTGCCCACACATACCAGCCCCGTGACTAAAGGAGAGAGCCATTTGTGGGGTATTGAGCAGCAGTCACAAAATGAGATCACAGCCAGCAGAGGTTTTCAGGGCAGCACAGGCAGAAGGGCAAAGGGGGGCATGAGACTCCCTCTTTCTGGCCCCCTTTGCGAGGAGGGCCCCACTTTCTCAGGTCAGCAGTGCAGTGTCCTTTAACTCGACCCCTTCCCACTTCATAAGACTCAGCTCTGGGCTGTTGGGCTACGAGCCCCCCACAATAGGCCTGGCTTGTTGACACATGTCCCTCTTCCTTAACTATGAAAAGCAACGAAAGGCTCCTGGCTCTGTTCAAGGCAATAGCTAAGGCTTATTCTATCTAGATTAAATGCTAACAATAAAGTATGAACCTCACAAGTATACTACTTTCTGTAATCCATAAAAGTCCTCTGTAACTCTCATAGCTATTTTTTTATTATTATTGTTTTCAACAGAAACAGAAAGAGACAGAAGGGGGAGGGCCCAGAGCAGTCTCTATAGTTGTACATTAGTTTTCAATATAGTTTCGTTCCACAGGTTGGCACGGGGCCATGTAGGCACATAGGAGACTCGCCCGGTGAGAACCAAACTGGGGGTACATCCCAGTTCAGCATGTGGGTCCACACGGGCCAGGGCCAGGACTTGATCCTCAGACCTTGGAGCTGTAAGACGAGCACTCAACCCACTGAGCCAACGAGGCATCCCCTCTCACAGTTGATTTTGAAATTAGGATTAGAACACAAGACTCCATTTCATTCCCTAAGGACTGATCTATAGCATGTTAAATATTAAATTATTCTTGTAGTTATTAGTGGCGCTATTATAAAACATTAAGTTCTGCACACTGTGCAAGGGCAAGGCCCCATGTCACAGCAGCATGTTGCCACATGCAAAGAATGTCCTTTCCACAAGCCTAGTCCATTAGAAATAATGCAGGGACAAGGCCTTAAACAAAGGATAACTTCCTGATCCAAAGCCCCAAGTTTATAGGAAGGGCGGGGACAGCCTTTGTAGCCCTGCTTTGTGGAAATATGATGATCCTCTCATCTACTCCCTTGATTTTGAGTAAAAGGTCTCTAGTTTCCTCTTACAAATAATCCTATCGTTTTACTGTCTATTGCAGCAACATCTGGTGGGAACAAAAAGCCGGTTGAGACAGAACTGAGGTCCCCACACAATCACATCAATATGGTATTTACGCTCAGTTCTAAAATATACAGAAATTCCATTTGAGAAATGAGAAGCTGTCAGAGGTTAGAAACACACACACACACACACACACACACTCCTTCCGTGTATTCCAAAGACATGAAACTATGCACAAGAATGATCGAATAACCCTCCCATTCCACCTCCTTTATTCTCATTTCTTAGAAACTATCTCTGCTGGAATAGCCCTTTCCACATTCACACCCAGAGACAGATTCCTGGAGAAGAGATGGAGGAAAGAGAAGGAGTGAGGGTCACAAAAGACTCTAATTTCAAGCTTTAATAATTACAGCAGCCGAAAAGCTTACGAAAGCAAAGGAAGAGCCTATTAACAAAATATTATCAGGGCACTTCCCAGAAAACTGCCCAGCCATGAGATGACTATTGACAATGAGGGAAATCAGAGCCAAAATCAAATCTCCACTGAGCAGACAGACTTGCAGAATTTTTCACCTTTGTTGCTACATTAGCATTTAAGAGAGCAGTCGACTCCATGAGTTTCACAAAGGAAGAAAAACAAAAGATAACAGGAGACTCATTCTGGATAAATAGTTGTTATTCTGTATTCATAACTCTATACCAGCAGCAGCAGCAGCAGCTCAAACGAGGCACAAGGTGGGGTCCTCTGCAAATTTACACACCATCAAACCAATTATCCACGCTGCGTCTGTGCACCAGCAAACACCGTGGCCTCATACCACCTCTGTGCCTCCTACCCCCATGGCTGGGGTGCGCCCCACCAAATGCAGCAAAGATCCCTTTTTGTGTGTGAGAACCAGGCAGAACCTAAGCTGGCATTACACAGCAAAAACCTACGAGAACAAAAACCCAGCGGCAGACTGATGTAGAAAACCCAGAACATACCTGAATTCTTCAAATGCGAACATGACCTAGTCAAAGACAATTTCCTTAGATTGCCTGGTAGCCTTTTTGGTTCGGAGGACAACCATTTAGTCAGTCAGATGGTGGTGCAAAGTGCAGAAAAAGGAGGCGGGGTTTCCACACCCCCCAATATTCTGAAGTAAAAGGCTCTCTGCAGACGGGGGCCGGCAGCCTCCAGCCCTGCCAGCTGCTGACGAGCGGCAGCTAACGGAGGCAGCAAAGACCATGTGATCTTCCCAGCACGTCTGATTAATGCAGTGCATGCTAAGGCTCCAGGCTGGGAGCTGGATTAGTCCAGAGAGAAAAGTGGAACCCAGGGTACACCTGGGACCCTGGGTACGTCACATAACACACCCCACCTCCAGACCAGAATTTTGCAGGGGGCAAAAGCAACAAGGGATGAGAATGTGACCTGTTTCACTGCGATCTGCCTTATTACCCCATCTTCCTGTGGCTAGCATGACCAGGTGTGACCAAGGTGGTCTGTGAACATGGGGAAGAGTGATACCTGGCTACATTTTACTGAAAATTCTGCAGAATTATGCATTTTACCCATCCACTAACGAGCATTACTTCATCACAAATGCATAAACTGCTTCGGAGTCACAGAAGTCACATTTGGTGCCCACCACTTCACCACGAACATGATCCTGCAGGTCAATCATGATGGGAGACCTCATTTATTTGATTAATTTATCAAGTGTCTAATATGTAACAGCTTTTATCAATTCCTTGAAGTACAAAAGTTGCTGTAATAATTTCAGAACAGAAGTTTAAAATAAAGGAAACAAAGTGTCAGCCAAAAACCGGGAAATGTTTACCAGTCTGCAAAGCCCAAGCTGGCAGGACCTGGCAAACGAGCTGCCATGAACAAGACTGGAGCATTTGGAGTGCAGAGCTTTATGGAAGAGGGAAGCGGAGCTGAAACAGAAACCCGTGAGTCACCCTTGACTTTCTTCTCTCCCTCACACCACAAACATCATCAGTCTTGAATTCATAGTCTACCTCAAGAGGGTTCCTTTGAACCCGACCCTTTTGCCACTCCCTGCCTGCCTGCTGCCTGAGCTCTGGCCTCCAGCATTTCTCATTCCTCTGGGGCATTAGTAACTGCTCTTCCTCCTCCCAGCCCTTCTCTCCAAACCTGCCCGAGAATTTTTCTAACTCTGATTTTCATGGTCCCTGTTTGAATCCTGCACTAGTTCCTCAGTGCCCTGCATACCAAACCTTACTTTTTCCATTGAAACTCTTCACAAACTTCAGAGTCCAGCCAGACACTTCCAAGTCCCCAAATATGCCAGGACCTCCTTTCCTTGGTCCCGGGCCAACTGCCCACCCCCCGCCCCTCATGTGACCTGCATCCTCCATGTGGCCCACACTGCTCCCTCAGCTGCTCCGTACCCAGGAACCTGACCTGTCCCCAGTACAGTTAGCTGCTCTCCCTGCTGCCAGCAGCACCGCATGGTAGTGCGCTGCCCACCCCGTGCCTCTCGGCGCCCAAGTGTGGTTAACCTCTGTATTATTCTCAGTGCCTGGGATGGAGCTTGACAGAGGAGGTAGTCGAAAAACCTTGCTGAACGAACCTCCTTTTGCCCCAGCTTTCCATCAGGCACAGTGACCCAGTTCTCCTATGAGGTGCTCTGGGGTGACTGCACCCCTCTTCTTACGTCATCGCTATCTTGAAGAGAAGTGAGAGTCCAGAGCTTGCCTCAAAGAAATGAAGTGATAACAGCCAACTGAGGCAGACTGATTAGTGAGGAAGAAATCTGGGGGAATCCTGTGGTCCCTCTCAAACCAGACAGCAATCAACTGAGCTGATTCAGAATGCCTTCCTCAATATTCCTGACAAGTCTCCGCCTGAGACCCTCTGTTTGGCAGAACCACGATAAAACAGGAAACACAGGAGAGTCAGTCATTAAGTAATGCCGGCTAAGGTCTGCTCTGTGATCAATGACAAGCGACTTAGGCTCCCTGAGCCTTGGATTCCCGATGTATAATACAAATAATGCTGACACTGCCCATGCTTCTCACAGGATGCTTGTAAGGACCCAACAAGGTAGGGCTGTGGAGCTGTGGGAGGTCTTTGCCAAGTACATAAATGTGATAGGAACAGTTTTCCTCACCTGTTACTGCACAAGCCGGTCTCTCCTGGCAGCACTGGTTAGCTGGATAGCGAGGTCACCCGCCTCATGGAAGTATTCTGTCTGCCAGCTTACTGGCACTCATTTAATTTGTTTTTTTCAAGGGGAAGGGAGCCAGGTATTTCTGTCCTGTGATTCTCAGGACAAGGAGGTAGTGGTGGTGATGGTGATGGTGGTGAATGTGTGTGTGCACACACAAATATGTATGGATATGTGTATAAAACCACAGTCTTAACTCCTAAGTTAAAAAGTAAAGCAACAGAGATTACCCATGTCTTAGAACAATTCACCCACACCAAATATAGTTACATGATGTTTTTTATTTATTAAACTACCTGGTTATAGTCATAGATTGACAGGGACAGGCAGTTGGCAATCCACCAGCTGCAAGCTTCCTGAGGGACAAGAGACACTCAGTAATTATATGATGGACTTGTTGGTTGGTCAAAAGGTCAAAACCTACATTCCTGCTACTCCCTGCAAGGTCCGGGGAGGAGCAGCAGGGGTCTGAACTTGCTGATGTTAGGCAGGGTGGGAACTGGCCTGATATGCTCTATCCTGGACACCAGCAGGCCCATAAGACAGAAGCCGGTGGGATGGAGAACTTCTAGACAGCATGGCTTTTCCATCAGGGACTTAAGAATCTCCTCCTGGAGATCTGGTTATGATTTAGGGCAGTCCTAAGGTCTTGATAGAGCACAGAAATGATAGAAATGGTGAAAAACCTTAAATCCTAGCACTAAAGTGTGTTTCAGACATAATTTTATGATTCCCCAATTTACAAATAAGGTAATGAAGGCAAAGTGGTTAAGTAAACTGCCCCAGGTCATACTGCTATTAAGCAGCAGAGCAATGACTTTTTAACAGCCATGTCTTTAACCCATGTGCCCTCCTGGTGCCCCGATGCCTCAGGCTACCCCGGAGAGGACTGACCCACTACACTGCCAGGCAGCCTGTGGCCCAGACGGAGCTGGGACATGGTGATTTGGGTTCTTTCATCCAGTGGCCCTGGCTAATCCCCAGATTTCACAGCCAGGAGAGACCACTAAGGAAGCCTCAGCTGCCCTGGGAAGGAAGGGGTAGACACCTGAGCTGACATGGCCTCGGGACAAGACTGGGAACTGAGTCTGTGCAACGGCTCAGCACTCCCACTTGACCACTTGATAACTGGTAACACCGAAGCGTCAGGAACAGGGACAAGAGCGAGGGTCCCTGCTTTCTGACTATTCCACTCCTCACCTCAGTGGCATCTCTGTGACCATACCATGTTTAAAAAATAGTCACCCCAGGTTGTCCACCAATGACTCAAGGTTAGGAAAAAGCATGTTCCTATTCCAGGACTTTTGTTTTCTTGGTCACTTGAAGGACTAGCCAGATATTAATGTTTTAGCCTTTTGTTTTTTAGAATCTCTCACTTCCATGGAACATAAAGCTGGTCTGAACAGAAAATTGATAGAAGTGGACGGTCTGGCTGAAGAAGGAGTGGAGGAGCCCCTAGAGTCCCTGCTGCCTGGTGTCCTCTCTCTTTAGCAGGGACAAGCCCAGACTCAGCCTCAGTGACCTCTCAGCCGCATCAGCGCTGACATTCGGGGCCTCCTGCACTCACGTCAGCACAGCCAGCCTAGTTCATCGGAACTCACCTCCTTTTTCTAGTCTCATCCTAAGAATCACCGCTTCCTTTCTGGGCCCTGTTGTCATCCGTGGTGGGACACTGTCCCACTGCAGCTACTGGGCAGGCAAGGTGCCCGAGGTATCTCCAGACACAAATGCAGATACTGAATAAAAATGCAGTAGTGAACGTGAGGTATCCCCAGCCCCTGACAACTGGGGAAAGCTAAATGAGAAGGACAACTGAAGTCTATCTGAAACCAGTGTCCTTAGTTTAACAGGTCTCTGAGTTTAGCAAGCAACATGTCCTTGCACATAAAATGGTCAAGTTGTTTCAGAGACTGACAAGCTGAGAGTTTAAAGCCCTGTGGGTTTGAGGCCTCACAACCCATGTTTCCTCTCCCACTTTCTTAAGGCTGTAGGCACATAGCCATGATGTATGTGCAGCAAAATAACTGCTGAGCACATGAAAAGAGTCTGTGGTTCCCATCAAGCAAAGCAAGAATGTTCTTCTGACACTTACGATGTGCACACATACTGCCAAGCTGCATAGAAACAAAATAGGAGTAGATGTCAGTGCAAATCAGTTACAGCCATGGCTAAAAATATAATTCTTTTCTCATGGCCCTTCCACAGATTTCTCCAATGAGCAGGGGGCTGAGTGGTAACAAGAGGCACTCAAAAGTGTCCTCACTGGCCTACTTTCTCCTAGTCTCACCTCCTCATTAACACTCTCCTCATCTCCCTGCCTGTTGTATTCCCTTCCTGCACACAGCCACCTGTCCTAGCACCTTCCAATTTAAAAACCTACAACTCTTGCTCACTGTCTGCAGGATGACGCCTCAGCCACCCAGCCTGGCATTCAGTTCTCCACACGCCTCCTACACTTGCCAACCACATCCTCACTGACCCCACACACTTACTCACAGAGCTTTATTCCTCCTGCGTTCTCTCCACAAGTGGTTATGAAAAGTGTGGTTCTGAATCCAGTCGTACAGTCCACCCGAGAGGCCTCGGGCAAATTTTCACCCATCTAAGCCTCAGGGTCCTGACAACAACATGTCTATGGGGATGCTGCAGGGATGAAGCCCCAGCACACATTCACCACCATTGATGGAAGCCAGTATTCCCCACACAATTCAAAACCCCGTTGAACTCCCATCTTAGCCCAAACCAGCCCACGGTGATCTCTACAACTCTGGATGCCTATGACAGTCAATATATATAGTTCAATCTCACACAGCATCTTATGCTGAGGAGCAGCCTTTGTCATCATATGTCTTGGGCCTCTAACCTGCTGAGAGTCATGGTGGACAGGGACTGAGGGGACTGTTAGGAGGAGACCTTAGGAGTTTAGCTCCTCATAACCTTCATCAGAAATATGCAAACAATCTAGGGAAACCGGGATGGCTCAGCGAGTTAAGCATTCGCTTTGTATCCCCAGGTACTAAGGATCAAATCCCGGCCCCAGCCCATGAGACCCATATGCTGCATTGGAGTGTGCATCCCATGCGGGAGGCCCCCAGTTCAGTTCCTGCCTTGCATGGCCCCCGCCCACCTATGTGGAATGAAACCAAGTTGAAAATTGATGACGTACAACTATGGAGACTGCTCTGGGCCCTCCCCTTTCTCTCTGTCTCTGTCAAAAACAATAAAATAAATCTTGTATCCCCTAAATTACATAATTCATTAGTTTTTGATATAGTTTTACTCCACAGGTGGGCAGGGGCCGTGCAGGGCAGGAACCAGCCCTGGGCCTCCCGAATGGGAGGCATGCCCCTATGAGCTGGGAGCTGAATTGGGGGCCTCCCACACGGGAAGCTCGTCCCAGCAAAAACTGAACTGGGGATTCACCCCAGTTTAGCATATGGGTCAGCATGGGCCAGGGCTGGCATACGATCTTTGGACTCTGGGGCTATAAGACGAGTGCTCAACTCACTGAGCCATCCCGGTATCCCTAACTGAACCTTTATAGTGACTTTTAATCTTAAAATAAAAGTTTTAAAGTAAGCCATCCCTTATCCCTGTTACCTAAAAGCTACCCCCCAGAAGCATTCTATCACAAAGCAAACACAATTATAACACATTTCTCAGTCTACCACTACTCAAAAGTAGTTCACTGGCAATTATTTCTCCATTCTTGTCTACACCACTCTCTCTCCCCAAATAAGTACTCTCTAAACACCTGTACCAGGGTATTGACAATTATCCTTGCTTTCACTCAAGTGCCTAAAGGGCAACCATGTGCTGGATTCTGTTCTAGGTGCTGCAGGGGGAGCCCTGACTGTGCCCGAAGCCTCAGTTCACAGTGCTTCCATTCTCATGAAGGAAGTCAGACACTCAATGCGTAAGAAAAAGATTATAAAATAGGGCAAAGTGCCAGTGGGGGCTGCTGAGAGGTGACGGGAAAGGCCCCTCTCAGGCAGTGATACTGAAGCTGAGATCTGAATGACAAGCAGGGCACAGCTATGCAAACGTCAGGGAAAGATCACTGCAGGCAGAGGGGGCCGTGGTGGGAGGAAACAGGCTTGGCCTTTGTCCCTCTCACACAGTGTGATCTCATACAGTGTGGTCGGAACAGAGACGTAAGGAAGAGAGCAGAGGGAGATGAAGACAGGGCTTTATCAGCCTGGAAAGCTCCTGGAGAGTTTCAGGGGGCAGTAACAGGACCTGGATTTCATTTCAGAAGGAAAAGGGAAGTGGGCAGACCAGGCAGAAGCTGTTGCAGCACTCTGGGTAAGAGATGATGGGGTATGGACTCAGATGGTCACAGTAGACAAGAGAGAAGTTGATGGATTTAGTTGGGCACGTTTTGGAGATAGTCTTTCTTACAACTCAGGTGGTTCGTATGGCTCTTAGATTACTAGGAAAGCAGAGCAAAGACTGAAAATATTTCAACAGAAATACTAAGACCACCTCCAGGACCATAAGCCATAGAAATGTAAGCTCCATGCGTGAGTGGAAGGACTTGGTCTCGTCTTTATTTATTACTGTATGCCAGGGCTTGGCAGCTGGAATTATTCAATAAATAGCTGTTAAATTAATGAGTCAGCAGTTTGTAGATTTAGAGAGATTTCATAAAAAGATGAAATTGGATTAAGTCAGCAGTCCTCTTTCTGATGCAAGTATCAAATAAAGGGCAGCTTATCCTTTTTAATGAACTTGTACAGCTGCTCCAATGTCACCCAGATAGGCAGAAATCTGCCAAGAAAATCTTACCAGGAAGAGAGGGAGAATCAATAAGATGAAAGCACATAAAGCAACTTCATATATTTGGTCAAGAAATATTTCCTGGGCACCTGCTATGTGTCCAGCACTGCTCTCCCCCTGAGAGGGAAGGGAGCTGCAAAAAGATTCAGACACACTTCAACCTTGCCAACAGTTAGAACAGACCACATCCACTCAAATAACAAAAACAAGAGTCAGTGATGGCAAACCAGTAAGCGCCGTGTCTGAAGCTGTCGCACAGAATTGTATAGGCACTCTGCTAGCATTTGGGTGTTTTCCCACTTCAGCTCATTGTTCGTTTCAAGATCCTCTTGAATCCAGGTTCCATTATACTGTGGCCCGTGAGCTTTGAGTTTGAAGAGCTGGGCTACAGCCCTCGCTCTGTTCCTCACCAGCTGAGTGTCCTCTGGCAAGTCACTAAATGTCAGAGTTCAGAGTCTCAGTTTTTCACCTATAAAAGTTGGATAATAATTCCTGCCTGGCTCCTTCACAAAGAAGCTGCGAGGGCCAAATACCATAGCAGGTGTGCTAGTGTTTGGTAAATTGTAAGTGCTATATAAATAAGTAATTGTACTACTGTTAACAACAAAATAAATGATTCTTTTCTACTTTGGCAGGAATTTTAAGTATTCATCCAGGCCATACAGCTACATGATCCATAAATACAACTTACTATCCAAGTGACCAAGACAGAATCTAGATAAAAACCCATAACTGTGGGAATTCAGGGTTAACTACTCAAACCCTGCTCAGCCTAACCCCTAAGGATGCTTGTCTCCTCAATATGTATTCATTCTATCCAAGTATAATATTCAAAAAACTAAAAACATAACTCTCACACAAATATACAGTATGAACACATCAAGGATTAATTTAATGCATTAATGAGGAAACTGGCAGGATGGTAAAGCTGGTTCAAAGGTGATACAAGAAATATACATATAGATACAGTCGGTGGAAAAAGAACATTGTGATATTCTTGCAAAGTTAGACACAAGCTAGTTAATGTACTCAGAGCAATTAAACCATAAGCTTTGAGGTTATCTTTTCTGCTAAAAAGAAATCAATATTAGATCTCTACTGAACAAAAAATCATTTGTAACTTATCAGTTTTGTATAAGTTAACATTTAACTTTACAAAGTACGTCTTCTCCAACAATGTCCCTGAGATGAGCTTGCTAAACTGTGTTCTTAAGTGATACTGAGAGGGCACACAATAATCTTTTTTTCTCCACATTTTAATTTTCCTAAAATTTCTTTAAAATACCTGAACTTAGCTTATCATCCATTCCCGTGAACTGGCTGATAACAAGTTCCTTCCTACAGGGTCTATTTTTGCTCCTGCCTCATTTATATCCTCTTAATTTGTGAAAATCCTTCAAGTGATTGAAATCAATTCTAAATTCATTGCTTGGTCTTCTTAGATCAAATCATCCTGAAATTTGGGGGGCCCTGTTTTCCAGAACTTCCAGTCTCTAATGCTTCTCTGAATTGTCCCGAACTATCACACTTGTGGGTCTCTTAAAGACAAAAGTGGGAATGTATGATTCATAGATGCTGAGTCAGAGCTCCCTACCCCAGGCTCAGGATATTCTGAGCCAGTTACCATAATCAACTCCAATTTTCTAACTTCACAAACCCATCCCTATCCATCCCCTTCTTTCCAATGTAACAGTGCTTGAAAGTCACAACCAAACCCACAACAGTGGCACATACAAACCCAACCCACACTGACCAACACAATAATATGAAGTCAGAAGAAATCTAATAAATCAGACAATGTTTTGTTCATATCTGTATTTTCCACAGAAGCTATAGAACTGGAATGAATAAACAAATAAACTAATTAATTAAATGTTCTAAAGATCTGTGAGAATGAAGCTCCCAAAGGCTTTGGCTTATTAAATTCAAGTGTTTTTCAAGAAGCTCCGTGAGGAAGAATGTTTCTGGGGACTAGTCCAGTGGGAGCCTTCAGAAACGGAGACTCTCTTAGTCTATTTGGGCTGTGGTATAACCAAATCCCACAGACAGGGCGGCTCATAAGCAAGCAGTTCCTTCTCATAGTTCTGGAGGCTGGAAGTCAGGTGCGGGCCCGCTTCCAGGCGGAAGACTTCTCACTGTATCCTCACATGTGCAAAGCACCCAGGAGCACTGTGAGGCCTCCTTTATAAGGGCACTAATTCCACTCAGAAGTGCTCCTCTGCCTTATAAGCTAATCACCCCAAAGGCCCCACCTCCTAACACCATCACAAAGAGTTAGAATTCCAATTCTATGTGGATTTGGGGGGGGGGGGGCACAGCATTCAGACTGTAGCAGAGACCAGATGAATGAACACTGGGACCTTCTAGCACCTACTGGCAGGCGGGATGAAGGCATTTTATTTGGAAGGTAGGGAATAAAGGAGCGGTGTAAATATGTACTTCTAACATCAGACCACATGAGTCTGAAGGCACCTCTACTGCCCCCAGAGTAGTTGTCCCTCTGTTCTGAACCCCCAAGGTCTGGAGTCGAGGTGCCAAACCTGACCGTGCAGTCTCTTCTCAGCCTACAACTGCACTATAAGACACTAGGAAGGAAAGCCTTCACTTAACACAAGTCCTGACTGGAGAGGGAGTTTGAAGGAAGTCAGATAATGATAAAACTGAATGCATGTATGCCTGTGAGAGCTGTAATTTGAGAAATCCTGCTCTACCTAGATAAATGTATTTTCTTCCCTCAAAACGCTAGTTTTTCTTTCTCACATTTATTTATGATAATCAGGCTTTCCCTATTTCTGACTTCCTGCTAAAATGTAAAATGTGGTATCATTTTCATCCAAAATAGCACTGCTTCTTAGCTTCCAAAAGAGTTCCATGTGCATGTCTTGCAAAGGTGTTTATATTCCTTCTTACAAAAAACTCCAACACCCAGCATATACCCATGGTGTTTAAATTAACAGATCTGAGGACAAACTAATTGAGACCTTCCCATGGACTGCTGATACTGAGCTGGGATTTGTTAGCCAGCTGACCAAATTTGGACAGCAGTTCTTTTTAAAAAGATACTCTCATGTTACTCGCGAACATGAGAGAAATGAGCACTTGACTATTTTCTAAATCTCATTCTCAAACCACCCAACTATGGGGAAGCCGGGATGGCTCAGTGGGTTCGGCGCTCACTTTGCAGCCCCAGGGACCGAGGATAGAATCCTGGCCCCAGCCCGTGCGGACCCATATGCTGAACTGGGGAGTTCCTCCAGTTCAGTTCTCACTGGGGCGAGACCCTGGCCCAGTTCCTGCCCTGTGCAGCCC
>PVKE010016895.1:0-31444 GCA_004027555.1 Craseonycteris thonglongyai | reverse complement strand
AAGAAAAAAAAAAAAAGAACCATGTGACTTCATTCATAAAACTGAAAGCAACAAAGAAACAAAAACTAATAAACACTCAATAGTTTAGTGGTTAGCTGAGGGTAAGGGGGAAGAGAGATGTGGGGGGAGGGGAGGGGAGGGGAGTCAAATATTAACATACAGTGATGGAAAGAAAACTGACTCTGGGCAATGAACACATAATGCAACACATAGAAGATGTATTGTAGAATTGTACAATTGGAAACTGTAATTTTTACTATCCAATGTCACCCCGATAAATTTAATAAAAGTAAATAAATAAATTTAAAAAACTGTATAGAGTATCCAGCACTTGGCAGAGTGGGGTACAACAAGAATGTATACAATTTTAAATTGGCATGGTGAACACCACAGATGGAAGTCAAGCTTCAGGTGTTTGGAAGGATCCTACCAAAGAAGACTGTGGTGGCTATAGGTACCTCCGGGATAAAGAAAGTAGAAGCTCTGGGGTTTTACTGGGAAGTTGTAGAGGTCAGCCTGCATTATGATATTATATAATTTCAAATTATCTGGAGCTAAATTAAACTTAGTTCATTAAAATCATAGGGATGAATAAAGAACAATCTCGTAATCTACCTCAAAGTTTCCAAATGTCCAAACACATAGAAATATTGACTGGAATCACCCCCTTTTTCTGTAGCTGTTTTCATTCTGTGCATGCTCCAAGGACATAAAATGATTTAGAGCTAAGTGCATGACCAAACCTGTTTGTACCTCACAATGCTCAATATAATATTACTAATTCTATAGACACTCAGTTCTTATTGACTTCACATAACATAGTGATCCATTATACACTGCAGGAAACATTTCCTCTGCCATCAGACATTTTCATAGTTATTATAAAATATACAATTTACACGGCAAGAGCATGGCATAATTTAGCTTACATACAGCTTTATGTGTGTGTGATTGTCTGTTGCTTGCATTGAGCATGCATGTGTGTGTGTGTATTCACATTTTATAATCTAGCAATCCTGAAGTGTTCCAGTTTCCTTACAATCTGATCAAAATGGAATATTGTGGAATATTAGTATTATTTTGTTTTTAGCCATGATAATCATATATGAGTCTCAATATTTTTAATATATAACACAAGTACAAAGCTTTTTATCCATAGGATTACTGATGCATAATGATGTCATAAAATGAGATACTATATGCAAAGTGCATAGCACAAAATGTATCTCTTATTATTGCATAAGGAGATAAAAGGACCATAGCAATGCACTATATATAAGGATCAGAGATACAAGATAAGTAGAGCATCAGTTTTACTTTAATCCAGTAATCAGAGGTAGGAGATAAACCCACAAAATACAAGTAATTTTTGTTGTTCACATTAGTTATGTCCTACATACTTAGTGCAAACACTGAATTAGTGAATATCAAATATTGCTCCTAGGAAAACACAAAGTTAATTTTCTGCAAGATTTTGGTCACATTTTCATCAACCTATTGATACATAATATTGTTCTATATATAGAAATTTTTTCATCTGTCTAAATACACCTAAATTGTATTAAATAAGTATATATTATTGATTCTCTAACATTATACTCATGGCCCACAACACTATATATTATAGCTCATGAATGAGCCTTTTCTTAACACATACATCTTCTCTAGCACATAACAGCCTTCTTGCACTTAGGGACACTGAATAGCCCTTCAGCATTACCTTTGGTGAATATTTTAAATAGCAAAATAGCCACCAAAAAGCACAAAAATGCAAAAAGACTGTATGTAACACTAAATAAACAGTGAAAGAAACTCTTATTTATAGTATGAGAACTGAAACAAGAAGGTAGGAGCCCTGACTTGCTCATCTTCAGCTGGTGGTGTATCTGTTAGGCTACTCTAATTTGCCACTCTGTGAATATCTGCAAATAACTGTGAAACTTCCATGAATATTGGCTTAAGGGATACAAATAAATTTAGCAAGTGGACAAATTTACAAATGTAAAATATGCAAATATAGAGAATCAACCATATTTTCAAAACATACAATTTCTCTGATAAGTAGAAAAGTCAAAAGTGCGTTCTTACATTTTATTTAATGCTAGAATATACAGTGCATACATGCTTACAGATATCTCATGGAATAATAAGCCTTTATTGGATATAAAACAGTTCATCTGATTTCAGGATGCAATACTGTCATTGATTTCAGAAATTAACACATAAATAACTTTTTTATAAAACCAAGATGTAGTTTTAAAATAATTGTGTGTCGATTTAAAAAACATATAAGGACTGTCCGGCCATAAATGCTTCTATTTCTCATATTACATGGCTGGATACTTTCCAGACAGCCCCTGAATAGACAAAAAAATAAATAAATAAAAGTTTTTCTGCAACTTAGCCTAATTTTGGCCTAATTCTGTCAATCTACAAAAAGATATAGAAGATTTTTACCCCATGTTATCTATTACTCTTGTTTTTTCCATAATAAATAAGTATAAAAACATTGTGATGTCTATAATTTACTCAGTTAATTATAAGTCTAGTAAATCAGAAAGTGAAAGTTGAAAAATGTACTATCTGACCAGCTTGTCTCTAAATTCTTACCATATGAAGGGCTCATTAAACCTGTAAAGCCCCCCACAGGATTGTTCCTGGTATGGCTTGTTGCTCGTTCATTTGTTTTTCAATAAAACATGACAGTTGAACCTATTTTAAAGGTTACTTAAATTGACTCTTGTAATAAAATTGTTGAAAATATGAAAACGATGATTCGATGTACCAGACTGTCCTATCAATAGCTGTATTTACAACTGTCCTATAAAGAATTAAAAAAAAAAGAAAATTAAAGTCGTTATCTTCCCTCCATTACTTTCAATGCACATCCTTTGACTGCATAGTACATATAATGCAAAAAACCTTTCCAATGCAGTTACCTATAATAAAGTGCTCAGATGCCCATTCAAAAGTAAAGCTGAATCTACAACTTGAAAATTAGCTTAATGATCCCACCACCTGTCCAACTGTTAGTGAAAGCAAATGGACCTTATAAACAGCAAGAAAAATGCAATCACAGGAATTTCATGCTGCTGTGTGACCTGTATTACATCCCCCATGAGGATGAACCAACCAAGACATGCAATTCAATTGGACTAAATATTTATTACATGTCTATTTTTGCCTTACACTGTGGTAGACACTGAGAAATATCCAATGCTGAGTAAGCCATGTGTCCTGAGGAAACTCTAGTTATTGAGATCAGAGACATCTATAAAAGACTAGAATGCAGGGCAACCTAAAGTAATTGACCCAGAAGTACATCTAAATCATTATAGCAATTCAGAGAGAAAGGGACATGCCATTGTGAGAATCAAGAAATATTTCATGGGCCAAATGTATTCACAATAGACCCTGAGTGGTTGGAATTATCTCCTTTACAGGAATGTGGGGGAAGGGGAATTCAACCAGAGATAGAGGTTTAACTTTGTATGTGGAAGTATGTAATATGTGGTGCTTAAGGAAGACATGCAAACTAAAGAAAGGTTTTATGTGTAATAGGTGTGTGTGTGTGTGTGTGTTAGACATGTGTCAAGATTTGTCAAAATAAAAAATTCCGGAATGAAAAATTCAAACTTAAATCAGAAAAATAAAGAAAGCGTTTTGAATAGGAGAATAATATAATGGATAGGAACTATGTCTTAAAATTACTTATTATGAATCAGGTTATAGGCAAGTTTAAACAAGACATAAAGAAAGTGAGAAAAACAGTTTTAATACATGATTTACATTTATTTTTCTATTGGATTTTCTTAATAATCCTTTTAAAAAGTTCCAACAATTATTCCTATTTTATAAAGGCTTAAAGACTTTAAGTAAATTGCTCAAAGTAAGAGAGATAATAAATGATGAGCTAAATTATAAACTATAGTCAGGTTAAAGGATATAGGAAGCCAATGTCAGTTGAATACCAAATAAATAAATGAATAAAATCATATTTTGTGAGTAATTATAGTTCCTTAATAAGTGTGTTCCCTATCCCCAATGTTATTTATAATTAATTCATCTTGAAAATGCATCCCCTTATGCTATTCTGGTTTATGAAATGGTAGAAGTTCCCCCCCTCCCCAACCCCCGCCACCTTCTAAATTAGTGATTACAGAACCTCATCATGTTTCATGGGTTTAGACAAATGAAATATTTTGTACTACAATTATTTGCAAAAAGTACGTTTACCTAGTTTGCCTTTACCTTTACATATTAGTGAATTCTAAGATTTTACATTTGACCTTTCAGGTACTAAGAGTCCTACAGAAACATTCCAAGGGGCAATTTAGACTGTTTAACTGGACTTCACTTCAGCACAACTCAACAAGTCTGGGACATGTGATCCAAAATTAGAATACACACTAACACACAAAAGGAAACAGATAAACAAGAACTGGAAAATTGTTTTAAAATGTTATAAGGCATTGAAAGATAAGAATACCTTGTTGAAGACAGCTGACTCTGGATGACGAACACATATTATAACATATAGACAAAGTTCTGCAGAATGGTACACCTGGAATCTATGTAATTTTTACTAACCGACATCACCTTAATAAATTAACAATAAAAAAAAAAGGAAAATTCCAACATAATGCCTGAATGCTAAACTTTGAGGCATGATATAGTCTATTCATTAAGAGCATATATATAGTCAGAGTTAGACTGTCTGGGTTTAAATATCTATATGACACTTTGGTAACTTACTTATTCTGTGTTACCATGTATAGAATGGGAATGATAACAGCACTGCCTTCATAAAGTCTGTGACTATTAAATGAATAAACATAGACTGCTTGATATATTATATATTATATAAATATTTAATTTCCCATTACACTTTAAGTTTTAAGACATCTAGATTACCTTGGGCCTTCCAACTTAAATAATAATGATAATCACAAGCATTTACATTTCAAATTTGAAGGGTAGGGTTGGGGCAGTGTCTGCAGAGGAATTATATCAATTCTTATTATCTGTAGCATGTGCATGAGCCAGTGCCTGAGGGACAGACAAGTTTACCCAAAAAATAATTCCCCCCAAAGGAGCCCATATCACACATCAGGTACATGAGCTAAATTTTCTGGCTTCCTGTAAACACTAGTTATGTGTTCCTTCATAGAAACAGGAGCTTGAATCCAGTAATGAAAACAAAATTCACAGCAAATCTCTGGAAGGCTGTTTATCACAGGAATACTCTTGCTATTCTTCAGAGGAGCTATCAGAAAAAAAAAAAAAAAAATCAGCACTGACAAAACTAATCCCCAGGAAAAAATTGCATGCCCCTTAGTTTAGTCTTGTTCTCAGATTTTTTTTTTTCTTCCATATTCAACAGGTTAGAATTTCAATTTCCCTTGAAAATCTGCTTCTTTGGAGAAAATTGAAAAATTACTATAAAAGATATATTGCCTTCAGCAAACAAAAGGAAGAGATACAGTTGATGAAATTTCTGGGCATTTTGCTATAAAAATTCTTCTCTAGTTTCTCCCAAACTCACAAGACCAAATAATTTCAAATGGAACTACCTAGCAGAGGTGTTGAAGTGCAAAGGTAAAAACATATTGAAATGTTCCTATTCTGAACAAAGTTGTTTCATTAGCTTATTATTTCTTCATTAGACTACCGTTTAGTAAAATCTGAAAAACTCGACATTTTACCTGGGAGATAAATGTTTATACTATCATTTTTTTTTAATTGTTACATTTATTGGGGTAACGTTGGTTGGCAGCATAGTTTCCAGGTGTACAACTCTGTATTACATCATCCATGCATTGCATTATGTGCTCACCACCCAGAGTCAGCTCTCCTTCCATTACCACATATCTGGTGCCCACTCACTTTCTTATTAAAATATCCAAGATCTTTGGGGAAAATCTTTTTAATCTTTAAAGTTATATAAAAATCTTTAAAATAATAGATTGGCTCAAAGGTGAAGCAAAATATGTACTAGTTGTATGAATATTTTTACCAGGACACAACAGTTGAAGAGGTATCCTGTCAAAAGTGATATAAATTTGCTCAACTGTTGCTACAGAGGATGATTACATGAACAAAAATGTTACAGTGTGCAGGATTTGAGAACACATAAGATAGAACTTTATAACAATTGCACTTTTTCAACAATTAGAAAAAAAAAAAGGCTAGTTAGATTTTACTTAACACTTACTATATACCAGGTCTGTGCTAAACACTTTGTCATTATCTTTTCTCCCCTGAACAACAATCTATAGTGAAAGTAGTATATTATCTTCCTTTTACAAAAGAAAAAAATCATCAGGGCATTAAAGGCTTAATAAACTTGCTCAAATGTTGTATGGTTTTACTAGTTACTTTATGATGGAACAAACATTTGGAGTAGGCTGATGACAAAGCTAAACAAGTACACAACTTTGTCTCTGAGAGCTTAGACTTGATGGTTTAAGCAGAAAAGTTACTGGGAATTTCTGAAAAGAAAACTAGCAATGAGAAAAAGACTATTCTGGAAGGTCAGTGTGCAGGGAAAAAAAAGGGAAAGAAAAACTTGAGATGGAGAAAGAGAGAGAGACACACACTTTGGGGTCAGGTTGACCATTACCAAGTCTGTGTAATGATGTAGGATTGAGGAGATACTGAATAATAATACCGGTAACTCTTTATTTCTCTGTAAGATTTTGATAGCATCTTCTCACAACATATGGGATAGGCATATTGTTACCCTAACTTCAGAGATAAAGAAACTAAAGTTTCTATAAAATTCAGTAATCAGTCAAGGCTGACAGCTAATAAGAGATAAAACTGGTTTAAAACCAGGCCTATCTGATTCTAGGGCCTATGTAAACACCAAGCTACATTGATCACATTTTTTAAAGTATATAAACTGTTCTGAGCCTTGCAACATCCTTATGAAGCACAATGAGAGTTGGAGAGGTTAAGAGACAGCACAATGTTACATAATTGAGATTCAAACCTAGGTTTGTTTAGGATGATAAAGTTATATAAAATATGTGTATGCAATTGAACTGCCTTAAAGAAAATGATTGAGCCAGGAAAATATCTAACCTTGTGCTCATGAAAGATCGCTTCAGTTCTAAAACTGAAAATTCCTTTTAAGTGGTATCAATAATGAAAAAGTTGTGTTTTGTTTTGTTTTTCCCCTCTAAGATCATTTTCTATTTATCATCTGGAAGTTCTCAGTTACTGTTTATTCTTGAGTTCACCACGGGTAGAATTTCTGAAATAAGAGAATGAATCAGCATTGGATATTTTGGGGTGCATTTTTATTTTTTTTAAAGAAAAAAAATACTGCAAAAACTATACTGTATTTCTCATGCTCTTTTTCTATGAATTCCAGTAAAATTTACATCTAAGAAGCTGCAATGTCAAAACCAGCTTAGTCCAGGCGGTACATGTATGTACTATCCTTCACACATTGACACGTGCAATAACCATGTCATGTTATAGCAAGACCCAGCATCAATTTTGACAGGTTTACAAATGGGATAAAGGGAGGTGGGAGCTGAGATTAGAGATTAAGTGTAGCCAGTATCAGAAAAAAGATAAATGTCAACTCTTCTGCTTCCTGGAGGTTGATGCTTGACAACATAGGCCTTTGGTCCTTTTTTTTTGGTTTTATTTTCTCCCTGGGTTTAAAGGTTGCGTAATGGTTTGGTCAAGCACATCATGCTGTAGTTGATGGATTGACAAGTACTTTCATCTGATAATAATGGATTTTTGGCTTCCTGCTTACTAACTGCTAAAGGAAAGATTTAGAATCTAACCCCAACACTTTACTACATTTCCTTGATTTACTTTTTCACAGAATACCAGAAATTTTTGTTCTTATTCCTAAACCCACATTTCAAATAGTGTATTAGAAGGTTAGCCAGTTTTAACTCATAACTTTTAAGTCCTGTTAATCATTATACAATGGATATAAAACTACATATGTATAAAACATTAAAATTATTTCCATAAATTAGCAGTTCTTCTAAATTTCTATTTGGCATAGAAAATGCTCTCAAGCTGTTCCTTGATATTCTCACAACTATGGCAGATATCATGATGAATCCTGACACCACAGTTTTCTTGATCTTGAACCTGGCAGTCATGTCTAAATGGCTAATTCTGGATCTACTTATTATCCTTGCTCTAGTTCATGCTAGACTACTCAACACCAGTAATTGATATGACATGGATAAACTAAAAAGCCCCAGGTTCTAAAATTTTGTAGAAAGGGTTGGCTGTACAACTAGAGTTGCATAGAATCAGTCACTTTTACATCAACATAATCTTTCTGTTCATGCCAAAGCCAAAGGGTCCTAATAATTCCTTCTGAAGCAAAATTACCCACAGACATATCAGTTTATTTCTGGACTCTCAAGTCTATTGTATTGATTTATATGACTACGCTCATGCAAGCACCATGCTATTTATTACAGAAGCTTTTCAGTGTCCTGAAATGGAAAATTGTGAGTCTTCCTCTCCCACTTTGATCTTTTTTCAAAGGTTATTTTGGCTATTCTGCACCACTTGCTTTCCTATACAGATTTTAGGATTAGCGTGTAAAATTCTATATAAAAGCAAGCTGTGATTTGATAGTGATTGCATTGTGCGTTTTCCTTTTCATAGGTTGCTAGATATTATTTGCAACTTTTAAAAGTATATTTTTGCACTCATCTTCATGAGGAATACTGGACTGCAACATCCTTTTCATTACTTGACTCTTTCAGGTTGTGGTATCATACTCATGTGGGCCTCAAAAAACCACATCTTCTATTTTCTGACATTGTATAATAGTGACAACATTTTCTATTTTGAATATTTAATAACATTTACCAATAAAATCATACAATCTCAGAGCCTTTATTTAGAAAACCTTTAATGTTAGATTCAAAATATTAAAAATAATGAGGCTATTCCAATTTTTTTAAATTCAATATACTGGGGTGATACTGGTTAGTAATACTACATAGGTTTCAAGTGTATAGTTCTATAATATATCACCTGTATATTGAACTGTGTGTTCACCATCCAGAGTCAGTTCTTCTATTTCCACATATTTGACTCCCTTTACCCTTTTCTACCACTTTTCCACCTCCCTTATTTTCTGCTGACGACTAAACTCTTGTTTGTTTCAGTGAGCTTTTGTTTGTTTGTCTTATTCATTTGTTGCTTTCAGTTTTATATCACACATATGAGAGAATTCATATGGTTATCAACTCTTACTCTTCAATAGATGAGTTGTTAAAAATGTGGCAATGTGGGGATGCTGGGATAGCTCAGTGGTTGAGCACTTGACTTGTGATCACAGTCTGGGGTTTGATTCTCGGTCGTGGCCCATGCAAAGCCATATGCTGAACTGCAGTGTAACTGGTCACCACCAGGACGGGTCAGTGGCAAACGTTCTTGTTTCCCATGCAGGAGACCCCTGGTTTGGTTCCAGCCCATGGCAGCCCCACCTCCACCTGTGTGGAAAATAACCATGTCACAAATAATGATGTATAACTATGGACACTGCTCTGGGACCTCCCCCCTTCTTTCTCTCTCTTTTTCTCACCACTCACCTTCTCTCAAACAATAAAATCAATCTTTAAAAATGTGGTAACATGTACGCAATGGAATAATACATGGCCTTAAGAAAAAATAAAATTGTGCCATTGATCTCAACATGGATGGATCTTGAGGTTATCATGCTAAGCAAAATAAGCAGATAGGAAAAAGCTAAGAGTCAATTTTCTATTTCATCTTGATTTTGTAAATAATATTTTTTCAAGGAAGTTGTCCAATGCATTTCAGTTTGAATGAGCCAGTGTAAAGTTTTGTTTTGTTTTGTTTTGTATTCTGTTACTATCCTTTTCATATCTCTATTATCTGTAGTAATATCCTGTTTTACTTCTGAAACTAATAATTTAGGTATTAAACATTGTATTGTGATAGCAGACAGTTGGATGCAACTTAGTTTTCCATAACTAGAAAATGGATAAATAAATAATTATAGTAGGTACACACTATGAAATGCTTTTGTAAAGTGCAGTAGAAAAAACAATAGAGTTGAACACAAAAATTGACAGAATTAAAAAAATAAAAAGCTGAATGATATAAAACCATATAATCACAAATCACACTACATGGTGTATAGTAAAGGGTGTCCAAAAATTTATGCAAGATTTGAATTTTGCATCATTTGGGCGATAAAGTGTTGTCAACAACAACAAAAAGACAGCACAACAGCTGACAGTTCAGGGTTATTAAAAATGGAGTGCTACATGAAAGAACAATGCATTTTCATTGTTGAGCAATAAAAATGTACAATTTTTAATTATAAACTTGTGTTTTCTATCAAAATTACTTCTTGCGTGAATTTTGGGACACTCTTTATGTGTTCCTATGAAAAAAGCATATGTGCAAACCATTACAGTGATTTGATCTTGGCAGACTGGGTAATTCTCATTCTGTGTCTCCAAGAAGGAGCTATCATCACCAGATTGGCATGACTACTGCTCAAAGATCCAATCTGCTCCCAGGTATGCCAGGGAGCTGTCCCTAAAGGATCTAGGACTTACTAACTGATGTATGCTGGCCCCCAGGCCAGGTGGATCTACAGGACATCACATTTACATACAAATTTCAACAACAATGACCACTCCTTAGCAAAACCCTGAAATCACAGGGAGAAGGCTTTGCAAATTTCTGTAGCTCCATGCATTGAAAAACTCTGTAACAAAATTTCTCAGGAAGTGCAAGAAGCTATACTAAAATCTCACCAAATTAATTCTTCAAATGGAATCTAACCAAATAGATCCTATACAGACAAATGAAATGCCTACACTAGAATCCAACCAAAGTTCTCTTACGCCATCTAGTGACAAATTTTGGAAAATGCAGACTTGAATTGATATATACAGTTTGCTCGACTGTGATCAACATGACACTTTTAAAAGTTCAACCTAGAAAGATGCAATTAGAAGTGTTGCAATAATTTTGTCTCAAAAATGAAAAATATAAAGTACTTATAAGCAAATGTTTGTCTAACAATGGATACCCCAGATACTGCGTATAACAAATCACTGAAAATTCCTGAAGGCACCACAAAGAATGGTTTTAGTGAAACAAATCTGGAAGCCCAATGTAATATATATGTATACTTTTTTTTCATCCAGTGATTCATATCTTTTTCTTATTTTAACTTTCTTTTATTTTATCTTTAATAAAATAAGGTCTTGCTGAGGATTAATTCTGTGCAAAGCTCTCTATTTGATCTCAAATAATCTAAATCTAGAGCTTTTGTGACAATATTTCTATTGTTCTTTTCAGTTCTTCCATATATTCTGAATCACTATGAAAATAGAGTCTTAGCTTAGAATTTAACCTTTGTCCAAATACCGGTAGTCACTATAATCAAGTGGAGTCCTTTGATCTAATAAGTCCCTACTATTGAATAATAAATAATGTGTGCTAACATTAATATGGAATATTCATCACAAGCTTTTTTTCTAATTATAACAACTAGAAGCTAAACAATAATCAGTAGCTATTAAATCAATTACACTTTCCATATAATAAAATCATAAAATTGCATATTTTTATGTAACATGTAAAAATTCTCTCTCCATATGTATATGCATATGCATATGCACACTCACACACAATGGCTGGCTGTTATATAAATCAATTTTATAATATGCAAATTATGTGTATGGAAAATATATTTATGTATATAAAATGTATGGACCTATATGATATGTAAAATACATTTGCATAACAAATAAAAATTAAACATATAATATTAATGTACCGATTTTCTCTAAGCTGTGTTTTTATGCGTGATTTTAGATTTTGTGGTATTGACATTTTCCAGTTTTCAATAACTGGTCTATATTAATTTCAGAATTGAAAATAAATAAGAGAGGTTAAATGTCAACTTCTGCAATCAATCCATTTTATAGATGAAAATTAAGGCCCAATGTCACATCAGTAATTACTGACACACTCAGTACTTGAATTCAGGTCTACAGACTACAGTGCTCTGCAGGTTCTTTATAGCTAAATTCAGGCTCTGAAACCCAAAGTTAAGATCTCTGACTTTTTGACGCTCTTTTGCATCCATTTACAATTTAATTTTCATTTTCTGAAATTGTAGCAAATATGGCTCATTTCTGTATCTAGCAGCTGCTTTTCAGAGGATGGAATAAGAACTAAAACACACCACCTTTCTTGAGTCCACCAGTCATCAGATTTTGACACCTCTTACAACTCCTACAAGCTTAAATCAAACACAGTCACCTGGAAGAAAAAGCTCCCTGGAGACTCCACTC
The DNA here is from genome assembly GCA_004027555.1 of Craseonycteris thonglongyai. Taxonomy (NCBI): domain Eukaryota; kingdom Metazoa; phylum Chordata; class Mammalia; order Chiroptera; family Craseonycteridae; genus Craseonycteris; species Craseonycteris thonglongyai. The sequence continues at coordinate 19,103 of PVKE010016895.1, read as the reverse complement.
TAGCTTTGAGATCCATATTTCACAATCATTTGAGGGACTGTTAAAAGTAGAGTACAAAATAGTTGAAAATTCACTTGCTGTTTTCAATGTATTATTTATGAAAGAGAATATATAATTTGAAAAAAGTGAATCAGAAATCTGAATAATTTAATACACATATTTTTGTTAAAATTTTAAAATATTTTTCTCAGTTTAACCATTGTTAAACTGAGAAATATGAAACGAACTGACAAGACTGGTGGACTGGGAGAAGAGACATATACAAAGACTATTTACCATTCTTCACCTAACAAAGGAAGTGTCTGTTTCTTTGTTTCAGTATTTTAAGCTACTGGTTCTAAATGTATGCTAGTATTTGTGTTTACCTCTATTTTGATACAAAAGCCTTTGTTAGGCTAGGATTATAGACACAAGAGTTGAGAGACCCCACAAGACAGAGCCTGTTCTCAATCTCTAGTTTAAGGCAAGTACGTAATATAATATTTTGACATTTTGAGGATGAAGTAACTTGATTCCATAAAGATAAAGTGAATTACTCAATCTATGAAACATATTAAGGTGAGAGAGGGAAACCAGAACCCATGTCTTTTCCCTTCTCCAAAATTCTTATTTATACCATTATATGCTATCCAGTATTTTTTTGAATTATACAACTTCAGAACCCAGAGTACAGTATTAGAAAAGGATGACTTTAAAGAGGATAAAGAGAACATGTAAAAATACATCCAGATCCCACTTTTCCCTTAAATATGTATTTTTTAACAATTAAATTATATAATAGTATATTCTAGTCAAGACAGTCTAAATACTTGACAGTTACATTGAGGTGGAACAACTTGGGATGTGGGTGGGAAAGCCAGCAGCTAGCAGGTATAAGTTCAGCACACTAAAATGTTCTCAAGGTTTTCATTTTTATCTACTTTCATAGAGGGAATGTAGGTGGAAGGAGAACACAATAAAAATCTATACTTGTATAAGTACTGAGATCTAAAAAAGTCATTCCTGTGGTCATAGTCCTGATGCCAAGGACCTGGAGAAAAATAGGTGAAAAAGGAAAACAGTCAACAAGAATGTCAAAGCTTGAGCATGAAAAATGGTGTTAAATTTCCCCACCAGATACTATGTTTATCAATTCTTAATAACAAAAATAAAAGAGATGTATTTTCTAATGAAAATATTTTAACTAAAACTTTTGCACATGTATCTTATATCATTACTATAATCTGTGAAGCTATGTGTATTTCCTCCATTACTGTTTGAGCATATACTACATACCACCTACTATGCCAGTAATAGAATATAAAGAGGTAAACTAAACAGGCTATGATATAGAATTTAAATTCTAAACAGAGATACATTAACTATTAATCATGCATGTGAGAATTAACAGAAAAATAAGTAGTATGAAGGAAACAAACTGCTTACTAAAAGAAAGTACAAGACGGAATCCAAATTTAGGTCTATGAATAAGAGATGACACCTAAGCATGGAGAAGAAATTAGACAGTAAAAAAGTGTGTGAAGTGTGTGTGTGTGCATGTGTGTGTGTGTGTGTGTGTGTGTGTGTGTGTGTATGGGGCCAGGGTGGGGGTGGAATACTTAAAGCAAGAGATAACAGCATTCTGTGACAGTGCTTAGCTCAAGGAATTGGAACATTACTTGCTAGAATTCAGCTAGAATTACTATCATTCTGAGGCTAAAATGATAGGCAGAGATCAGGTTGTGCAAGACCTTGTAGACCATATTTAAATTATAAGGTATCTTAGTTAAAAAAATTTATTTAAATATTTTTAAAAGTAGGGTTTTCTGATTCATACTGTAGGTAATTATAAGTGTACAAAAAAACTTAGAGCAGAATCAAATTCCTTGCTAAGAAAGAATATCAGTAAAAATTTTGGAAAATATGCAGTCACCCCCTACTTCACTTGAGGAGGAGAGAGCCAACCCAAGCCTGAGTCACTTTTTGTCACTAGCAGCCATGGAACCTGCTCCAGGAATCTCTGACTCTTCCATCATATCAGTAATTGCCCTGATCTTCTGTTTGATGTACCCTTTGCCCTGTAGAGATTTTTGCCCATAAAAAGTAATGATGTTAATAAACATTCAACATGATCACTGCTTTCAAAAAGCCTTTAATTTTGGTTTTCATCAGAGCCGGCTTGGTAGCCCTCTCTATCCCCACTTCATAACCTACAGCTTACAACTCCTTCCTTGAGTTTCAAACTAGACAATCTTTCATTCTTTTTCAGAAAACCATGAAAATCCTAGCACATAAAAAACTTCAAAGATCTTTCAAATGAGATAGAAAAGATTCTTGAAAAAGGCAAAGTATTTGGAGGTTCCTACAACTGTATCTTGTGGCAGCTGAATTTTGATAGTTGAAAAAAAATTGCTCCATCATTTGATTGCATTAAAAATAAAATAAAATAAAGAATAACTTCTGGGGAAGCCGGGATGGCTCAGTGGGTTGAGCGCTCACTTTGCAGCGCCGGGGACCGGGGATCGAGTCCCAGCCCTGGCCCTTGCGGACCCATATGCTGAACTGGGAGCTCCCCCAGTTCAGTTCTCTCTCTGTCTCTGTATCTCTCTCTCTCTCACTCTCTCTGTCAATAAATAAATAAAAATATATAAAAAAGAAAAAAGAAAAAAGAATAACTTCTACTAAATCACCCAGGGTACTCCACAGTAAAACTGTAAAATATGACTGGTTTTATTAGATTAGAACATTATAAAAATATACTATTTTGAGTTATAAATAGAAGGGTGGATAATCAGATTTTATATGTGATTAGAAAACTACTTTTGAGTCACCTTTTTAGCTATGAATAGGATAACCACTTTCTTTTTGTTTTTGCTTTTAAAGTAATGTTGTTGTTTTTTTATTTGATGTATAATAAACCACTTATTTTGATTCACCAAAGAAATTCCCAGTTTATGTTCAAGGTCTTGACATAATTATTAATAAATACTTTGCTGTCCAAAGTTTCTTAGGTTGAACTAAAATTATATGCTTGCTATGATGGTGAATTATGTGTCAGCATATATGACATACATGACACATGATACTGGTTCTGTTTCTCTGGAGAAGTCTGACTGACATACTTATGATAGTTATAAGCATATGAGCATTTGGATAATAATAATAACACTAACTATAACCATTACTACTAACCAATGATTCTTAGTTGCCAAAAGTTTAATTTGTAAAATAATGAAAATTATTTCTACCTCATAGTATGTTTATTATGAGTGGCAAATCCATTTTGTGTCTGGTCACTTCATACTAAAAAAAAAAAAAAAAAAAAAAAAAAGGAAAGTTATTTTTAGTAGAAGCATAAGTTAAAAATGCTTCTTTCTCTATACTTTTTCTTGGATCAAGTTAACTTTTCATTTATGTTCCTATAGGCATTTCTCAGAGAAGAGGCTGCTCTTTTTACTTCTGGAAGAAGTGAGGTGGTATCTTCTGCCCAGGCTTCTCTCCCTAGTTCCAGAAAGAGGGACCTCCATTCATGGATGTGACTGAGACAAGGAAAAGAGTAAGGACTGTTGAATAAATCCCTGGACATTTCCCCAGGAGTTATATTCCCTTTGTTCTCCATTGTTCTAAAAGCATAAATTGCTATGCTCAGCCTCAAGACGCATGTCTCACAAGGGGGGCCAGAGAGAACATTTCTCTCTTCAAAAACTTCCAGAGGTACCTTTTAGTTCCTAATGGATTTTGAACTAATAGCAATAAAAGTCTAAAAGTTCAAACATAAGCCAGAAAATAGCGTTTTCTTTAAGCCATATACACTTAAGGCTATTTCTACCAAGTCTATTTTGTAGAATTTAGTCAATTGCTAAATTTAAACATAATTGGTCAATTTCATATAAAATATTCATTTTCAAAATAAGTGGCCATCCTGTACTTTCTGAAAAGCACTTTAACACCAAGTGGTAAAGAAACTCAAGTCATTCTTCTGACTCCAAGCCTTAAGATCAAATAGGATAGATGAATATTACGGAAAATCACTTTGATAGAAAATAGATGAAATGAATGTCATAGGAATTACGAAGATAAAATTTAGTGCAGATCATTCAAAGGAGAGAATAATTCTGGCTGAAATGTTTAATTAAGGAGATGGCATTCAAACTGTACCACTGGGTGGATTTTATCATGTGATGATCAAGAAAAGTCATCATATTTGGAAGGTACTTACAACCAAATATCAGATTTGGGAAATGAAGAGAACTTACTGGGAGAACTAACTGTAAGAAGTTCAGTTTTACTTAGAGCTTGGAATATGAGAAAAGGAGTAGCAGGGCATAGAGTGGATCTACCTCAGTCCTGGCATAAGTTTGCTGGATAAGTATTTAGGGGATAACAGATATCCATTTGAGGTTCTGTTTTTGTTATTATTAAGACTGATAGATATTATTCAAGTGACAATAGAAAGATAAACATAGGAAAAGGGTTCAGAATGGAGTGGGCATTTAAGTCATTAAAAATCTAATAATCTCTTTTATTATTGATGTATGAGAAAAAGATAATCTGAAATAGTAACACAGTGGAGAGGTGAGAAGAGCATTTCGGTGGTTTCTGTAATGTCATAGAGAGGGAATGAAAAGGATATGAAAAGAAATTTTAAGATGATCGCAGTAGTTCAAACTTCAAAAATGAAAACAGTCTTTCTTATCTGAAGGATGGCAGTCAGGACAATAAGCAGAGGTAAGTTTTATTCAGAGAGCCTGGGCGTGTGTTCAGTATTAAACATGCTGACTTTGAGATGCTATGTACAAGGAAATCCTAGACAATGCCCTCTATACCACTGTATTTCTATTTCCTACTTTTATTTTTTATTATCTAGACACTTCCAAATGATATTAACTAGCAAAGGTGATAGGAAGACACTTCCAACTCTTTTTATTTTATTTTGTAGTAGTAACATATTTTGCTTGTTCATTCATCAGTTGATGGCCCTTTGGGTTGCTTCTACTTGTGGGCTGCTGCTATAAACATTCATGCACAAGTTTTTTGTGCAAACACATGATTTTAATTCTCTTGGGGCTATACTTAAGAGTGTAATTCTGGGTCAAATGGTAACTCTATGCTTAACTTTTGAGAAGCTGCCAAACTAGTTGTTCCAAAGAAGCTGTATTATTTTACATTTCCACGAGTATTGTATAAGAGTTCCAATTTCCTTCTTTTTTTTTTTTTTTTGGAAGTTTGTAAAAGGTTTAGTGCTAATTCTTCCCTAAAACTTTGGTAGAATTCACCAGTGAAGTCACTTGTTTCTGGACTTTTCTTTATGGGAAGCTTTTTGATTACTAAAAGCAAGAATGATCATAAATCATCATTTTCAACAAAGAGTGGTTCTTCTGTATTGGGAGGCCATATTTTAGTAATTTTCCTTTTAGACTTACTTTATTTAGAAATATATCTATGTGTGGGTCTAAGAGTTAAAATATGAAAAATGGAGTGCTGAAGTTGAGACTAAATGAGATTGAATGAAGCAGAATGTGATCCCTGTAGGGTAGGATGGAAAGAAAAAGAAAGGAGGCCAAGGAAAAACAATCACTGTATTTAGAAAGGTGGAGAAAGAAAAAAAAAGATACAGACATAATAAGAGAATTTCTTTTTAAAGGAGAATAATGGATTTATAAATACCTGGAAGAGAAAACACTTATTTGCATATGATTAAATAATAAAGGAAGCCACTTTGTTTTCTTTATCCTCTTTATCAAATCATTCTGTTAATTGTTTTATACTATAAATTACATTGAATTATGTGAAAATAAATTTAAGTCATCTAAAAACCTTGAAGTAGCTTTATAGACGCTATTATTTTACTAAAAATACATTTTTTATTTTATATGTAGTAAATTTCAAATATTTCATTATTTCTTTCTAAATTATAACAAATTAAAATGGTTCCTTCAGATATTTAGAGATATGTAAATGTGGACAGATATTTGTCTCTTTTCTCTAATACTTATATTCAATTTTCATCATATTATCTAGAAACTCCTAAACAATGGTAATGGTAAGATACTTCCTTGTTTTTCCTTTTAATGATTTGTAAGTCATAATTTGCTATAAACATTGCTCTTGGAGTTTTTCTTGTTGTCACTATATTTCAGTAATTTTTTTCTAGACTTATTTTTTCAGTGATTTTATTAGGGATGTTTTGTCCTTTTTAAAATTCACTCAATATCTGTTGATAATATATTGCATGATATAATATTTGTTAATTACTTCATATTAATTATAATCATCTTTTGATAGATTTTGCCATACCTTCCCTATAAACATACTTCATGTTATACAGTGTTAGTTCCCTTATTTAGGAAATAGCATGGATATTCTACTTTACTGCTATAAGAAAGGAATAAAAGAATGAAATGTAGAAATCAATAAAGTCAACACTTTGCTCCTGTATTTCAAAATTCTGAGCTCAAAAGATGCAATGATTTAAAAAGAAAATGGATGAAGGAACAAGTTATCTCGTTCCATTGGCTATAGTAGAATCTGGAATAAGGGAACTAAAAGATTTTCAGGGCAAAATTGACGTTTGTCTTTGGGAAAGAGGTCTGTTCCTGATTTATTCCTCCCATTGGGTCAATGAATGGTAAGGGAGGTAAGGGAGGCTAGAGGACTATTAGACAGTGGAAAGTGCATAGGGGTTTTAGTTCTACCATGGCAGAGGAAAGTGTACCTTATTTCTTTAAAAAAAATCTCGGAATATATATCTGACTGCTTAGGTTTTCTATTACCAAGAATTCCATAAACTAAAGTAAAAACAAATAATAATTTCAAAAAATAATTTATGCATATGAAAAAGAGGAAGTTATATTATGAATATACAAAAGGTACCTAGAATTTAATGAGGCAAAGACAATGAACTTTTGAAGACAGAGAACCTACATAGGCAACAGACAAAGGTGAAGTAAAAATGTACAATAAATACATTTAAAAAGTACAACATTATAAGAGAGAGCAATGTAAATTAATCAACATGAAATACATTTTTTAAAGATTTATTTTATTGTTTGAGAGACAGTGAGAGGGAGAGAGAGAGAAAGAGAAGGGGGAAGGTCCAGAGTAGTCTCCACAGCTGTACATCGTTAGTTGTGACAGTTTCATTTCACGTAGATGGATGTGGGGCTGCACAGGGTTGAACCAAACTGGGGGCCTCCCACATGGGATGTGAGAACTTTCATCACCATCCTAGTGGTTACCAGTTGTGCTACAGTTCAGCATATGGGTTTGCATGGGCCAAGGCCAAGATTCGATCCCTGGACCTCGTGGTTTCAAGACAAGCACTCGGCCTGTTGAGTTCCAGCATTCCTGAGTTGTTTTGTTTTTTTTTAACTACAGAATCAAGACAGATGAGGAGAATTAAATAATAATAATAATAATAGAAAAACCTGGAAAACACTATTTCATTTGGGAGACCAATGTCAGCATGAACAGTAATGACTCATGTTGCTATGTATCCATGATAAGATGTGATGAGAATGGCACTTTACCTGTATGGTATTCCATTAAAAAAAACCCTCATAATCCCAGTATAATTAATACAACAAAACAAAACAAAACCAGCAAAACAACAAAAAAACAGAAAAATCCCAACTGAAAGAAATTCTATAAAACAAATGATCAGTATTCCTCAAGACTTCCCAAGTTCTCAAAAGCAAGGAAAGTTATAAATGCCCAGTCATGAGGAGGGTAAGGAGTCATGCTTACAAATATACTGTGATATCCTGAATAGAATACTGGATTAGAGAAAATAAATGTATTAGGTAAAAAGTAGAAAAGTCTGAGTAGAGTATAGAATTTAGTTGATAATAATGTAGTATCAATATTGGTTCATTTGTACTATATTAATGGTACATAACCCCTAATAAAGACATGTGGTACACAAGAAACTCTATTGTCTTCTCAGTGTCTCTGTCAATTTAAAATTCTGCTAAAAAATAGTTTATTTTTAATTACTTACACTTACTTTTGGAGATATTATTATATCACGACATTCTATTTCTTTCTTTCTTTCTTCCTTTCTTCTTTTTTTCCCCCCCTTTTTTTTATTGTTAAATTTAATGGGGGTGACATTGGTTGGTAACAATTAGGTAGTTTCCCGATGTACAACTCCACATCACATCACCCATGCATCGCATTATGTGCCCAGATCCCAGAATCAGGTCCCCCTCCACCACCATATATCCCGTGCCCACTCCCACCTCCCCCCACAACTCTCCCTCCCTCCTCTTCCCCCCTCTCCAGGTAACCACCAAACTATTGAGTGTGTCTATAATGCTGGTGCCCTCTCCCACCTCCCCTCCCTCCCTCCTCCCCTTGCCTCTACATTCTTAAAGAGGAAATTATTGATTGTTTGCAAAATACCGTAACGTTAGAAGTATAACCCAAATGGAGTTTTCTATACTTAATTGAAATCAACTACCAACAGACAGTTTGGGGATATCATTCATAGATCCGCCCCCCACCTTTTTAAAAGAAAAAATAGTGCTATAAAAAAAAATAAAGTGAAATGAAATTCTACATAATAATCCAGTCATTTATATAATAAATCTACATATGGTTGAAAATTTTGAAATACTACATTTTTGAACAGTCATTTCTGGGACATGCAGAATTCCAGGAAAACTCTGCAAAGAAATAGCATCTACTGGAAATATAGGCTGTATTTTAGCAGTAATAGCTTCTCTGCTTTTAGGAGACAAAGAAAAAATAACAGCAAGTGTGCTCATTCTTAATAATAGAAACAGGAGCTAATTTTTATAGTGAACTCACCATGTCCCAAGCACTGCCTGCGTACAGATTTACATACATTCTTGCAATTCCTATACCAACTCTATGAGCTTGTTCATTATGTTCTCTCTATCTCTCTCTCTCTCTCTAATATATATATATATATTATGGCAACCAAGACATATAATTACTACGCATATAGAAATTTCCACACCTAAGTGTGGTAGGGCATGGATTAGAACCATTCTCAATACAACACTCAGATTATTTATCTTAATTGTCATTACCAGAATATATATAAGGACTATCCAGAAAAAATCCAGCCATTGTCAGTGCCATGAGAACAGTTATATGGCTGGATACTTTCCAGACAGCCTTCGTACATATAAAAATTTTTTTAAATGGCAATGTAGCTTGTGTTGTAGTTATATTTTGCTGTAATCAACAATATTAAACTTAGTGGTTTAAAACAACTGTTCTAGTGAACACCATGATAATTCTGAAAATATGAGTAAAATAAGCAGGGAAGCCAAGAGAATGACTGGTTGATACAGACAATAAAGAGGTAATAAAATGCTTTCTTGTGAACCAACAAATCATATAATGTCTATTTGACTTTCGATCAAGTCTAAAGATACCCAATTAGTCATGCCCTGATTATGGACAAAGTCAGTTGCAAGTAGACTAATTTCAAAGGCCATTGAAAACAAAACAAAACAAAACTTTTTCTTTTCCAGCTTTTATTGCTTTCAAAGCTAATACAATTTTCCTTAATTCCTATGCTTCAAAATGTCTAGTTGAAATGACATAGGACAAGAGCTGTTCACTAGTCGCTTACTAATAAGCAGTTTCTCGAAACGAAGCAGTTTTCAGAGGATGCTCATCAGAGCAGAAAAAAACATATCTGGCCAAGAGAGCAGAGATGGCTCAAGGAGAAAGAGCTGAAGCATCACGGTAGTGTCTTGTGGAAAAAGGGCAGGTAGTCTTATATATTGCAAACTGAAGAAAGAAAGTCCTGCTGAGAAATCAGTTACAAGACTAAAAAAATCAGTTTCAGTACTAAAAATATATACTTTGATCAAATCCATAATGACTGTGGACATTCTTACTCTAACAAAGTCCTAGAAGCAGTTGTTGGCATTGAACAGAACACACCTATGGGATTTACAAGAAGATTTAATCCAGTTCAGATCAGAGCTCCTACTTCAGCCACATTAGTTAAGATTTATCACCAAGTGTTTGGTTAAGAACTAGAGTCTCCCCTCGTCTCCCCTCCCCTCCTCTCCCCTCCCCTCCCCTCCCCTCCCCTCCTCTCTTCTTCTCTCTCTCTCTGTCAAAACCTGAAAATAAATCTTTTTTTTTTTTTAAATGGGGGTTGGTTGGGGAAGCCTGGATGGCTCAGTGGGTTAAGCGCTCACTTTGCAGCGCCGGGGACCGGGGATTGAATCCGGGGACCGGGAACAGGGTATCAAATCCCGGCCCTGGCCCACGTGGAACCATATGCTGAACTGGGAGCTCCCCCAGTTCAGTTGTCTCTCTGTCTCTGTCTCTGTATCTCTCTCTCTCTCTCTCTCTGTCAAAAAATAAATAAATAAATAAAAATATATATTTTTTTTAAATGGGGGTTGGGGAACAGAGTGGGACGGCCCAGTGGGTTGAGTGCTGGTCTTGCAGCCTGGGGTCCAAGGATCATATCCCAGCCCTGGCCCATGTGGACCCATATGCTGAGCTATTGTGTATCCTCCATTCGATTCTTGCCAGGTAAGTTTCCCATGCGGGAAGCCCCCAGACTCGTTCATGCCCTGGGCATCTGCACACCCACTTGACTGAAACTGTATCGCTAACTAATGTCATATAACTACGGAGACTGCTCCGGGCCCTCCCCCTTCTCTGTCTCTCTCTGTTTCTCTCTCTGTCAAAAACAATAAAAATAAATCTTTAAAAGAACTGAAATCTGACAACAAAGCTAACATATATTCTCAATGGGTCACTTCATATATGTATAAACCTGTAATTTAATATATAATTATCAGTACGCAGTTTGGAGAACACACTCTTCACAAATAATTTTCACACATTAAAAAAATCACAGACATATCATGTGCACACACATACTATACATACACATACACATACACATATATAGACATACAAGCATATATGAGTACCAACATGCAGGCACAAAGACAGTAATTCAATTGTTGTCAGATACAGATGAGAATTCCATGTAAAGACTATATGCTGGTATCCAAATGCAGCTGCAAAATTAGGTAAGTAGCCCTTTATATAGAATCTTGTCTCAATAGGTATTTGCTCTTATTTTTCCTGTATGACTTTCTTCATACCTTGTGTATGTGCTTGGAGACATAGAAGTTTGCTGGTTACTTTTATATTTTTGCTGTTAACCCAGTATAAAATAGGTAGATATTTAGACAATGTTTTTAATATAGAAATTTTGTATGTCCCCCCCACTTTCCTATATATATTATTAAGTAGAAATAATTTTTCATATATATGTGAAATTTTATATGTATATAAATTATATATAACTTGCATATAAGTATCCTAACTTTGGCAAATTTTAATTTATAAAAATTTGCACTTACATTCTTAATCTAATTATGCTTTCTTTCTTACTTAAATTGTTCCAACCACCACTCAAACATAAATTGGCAATCAATTTCTAAGAGATAGAAATCTATTTTGAACAGAGTGCAAAAATCAACAACTTAGTCTGTAAGACCTCTGGTTACTGTGGAGAATTTTAAAATGAGGAGAAAAGAGAGAGAAAAAAAAAAAAATCACCACTGCATAAAAGTGTCTACAGAATCCAGGGAAAAAGCTGTTTTCAATTTCTCAGGTAAATGATTTTATATAAACTCAAGGTCATTATAATAGTTATATACTTTAAAGCATTGCTCCTCAATATACAATTAAAAATTTTTAAATCTGTATTGTGCCCTCTCATAAAAATATAACCTCTTAAATTTTTATGGTATTATACTTTCACATGACTGTTTCTTGCTGTTTATTAGTTGATTTTTTTCAACATTTTCTACCCCAAAGTGGAAATTAACAGTCAAATTTCACTGAAGTAATTATGTTCTGTTACTGCTGTGATTTCAGAATGTTCCCAGACAGAAAATCATTCCAAATGACTTTTTAAGAGGCATGAGGAACTCTCACATTTTGTTATAATGTATTTGTGTTAATCATAAACAGTGGTACCGTTTTTAGGCTTCTTGAAAATACAATTTGTAATTATTACCTTGTGAAGTCACTCACTGATACAAATACACAATTACTCTGGTTAGTCCATTCAGTTTCTGTTTTTTACCACCAGTCACCTAAATGTGCCACAAGCACTTCTATGTTTGTTTTTTTTAATAGTGTATTCCTACGTTTATGAAAAACTTGAGATATATATTTACTTTTATTAATTTATAATATACAAGTATGGTTCTATGTTGAGTGAGAAAATGTAACAGAGTAATAACATTGCCTAATAATTTTTATTATATGATATGTATTATATAATAATGATTAAATATTATATGAGTTTAGACAGTGCCTAATGTTTATCATATATTATATATATTATATAATAAGAATTAAATATTATACATAATGTTTAGCATGATTCTAAGCAATTTCAAATTTAATACTTTTAACAAATCTATGGTACATGTAATTTTATTTTACCCGCTTTTACAAATGGGACATTTGAAGCACGGAAAGATTTAACAACTTGCCTGAAGTCATGCAGGCAGTAAGAAGCAGAACCAGGATTTACTCAGAGGCAGTTCGTAGCTGGAGTGTATGGACTTCGTGACTACCTTACATTGTTTCTTCTAATGTGACCTGCACTTAACTCCCTTCACCTAAGGTGATATGAATTATCATATTTCCTTTCTAGCAAAATGCCAACAGTTCTAAGGAAAACCATAATTTAATAAGACCTTTGTAGGAAAAAAAAAGGGGGGGGGATGAAACAAAGAAGAGAAAGAATGACTAACGAGTTTCCCTTGACATCATTTAAAAATAGATAAATTTTATTTATTTATTTAATGATGTAGTTAATTTATTTTCTAAATTAAGCTTTTGTATTTAGAAATAAATATTTGCAGGTGAACTCTAGAGGCCTTCTAAAGATACTACAGCAGAAAGAATTTGTTGATGAAGTCTAACCTGGTGAAAAGTATCCTCTTGATCTCATTCTTTGGATAGTCAGCATTGAGATGTGGGAGCCATTGTCCTGTTATTCCCTCCGCATCTATGTTCTCCTATATTAAAAGTACTTACAGAGCGTCCTCAATACTCTCATCTACCACTTCAAAATTTCCAGACACACATTTCTTTTGAGAAATTATTCCTCCTCCATCTCTAATTCATATCATTTTTATGGGGCTCAATGCATGCCTGTAATTAACTGCAGTAACTTGCCCACCTCATATAACTTCAGAGAAGGAAAGGATGTCTGTAATAAAAGAATGTGAGATGAGTTCTAGATAAGAAGAGAGAGAATATCTTAACTCCCTGTTTACATATGATGAATCCCAATCCATCCCTGATTTTCCCTAATTGCATTGATTTTAACATCTGACTCCAATACTTACCTTGAGGGCATCATTTATTTCTCTAAGCCAGTGTTTATTCAACTGTGAAATGAGTATAACAATAGAAGCTAACCCTAAATTTGTTTAAGTGTTAAATGTGATATTACATATAATGAATATGGTATGTATATAACTGTTGTTTATTTTTGTTTTTAAGTTCCCCACAACTTAAAAACTGTTCAACCCCTCATATTATACTGTTAAATTTTATTATCACACTACAAGTTAATTTGAAGCTAAAACAAATGGTCTTTACATAATTTTAATGCCTATATATGTACTCTTCATGTGACTATAAACTTAATAGGTTAGATACCAGCTCTAGCTTTCTGAACTTAAGGGGTGTGATTTGTTTCTTTGATACCTTGAAGAAGTGTTTCACTACTGATGGTTATTAATATGCATACCCATGACTCAGGATAATTACTTGGCTTTGGAATAGGTCTAGTTAAACATCTAACATCAAAGCAGATATCCAGACAAAATCTACTTTATCCAAGTTTTCTCTCATTCTTAATATAATGAAAAGTGGAAATTTAACAGATAAGAGTTTAGTTGCCAAATCTATCATTGATTTAGAAATTTTAGGAAGATACATCTATTCAATTCCTACCAATAAAATATTTTTAAATTTTGATTGCACTGAAGACCACCACCAATATTTTAATGCAACTATTGCTTTTATATGCTAGAGGTGAAGAAATTTTATGTTAAAAATCAGATTTATCAATAGTTTCTTAAAACTATCATTTTAACATGGCTATATTGACTATGGGTATTTCATCTTCATTCCTAACATTGACAATTATATTAAATCTACTGTAAACACAATAACTCTGAATCCTGGATCAAAGCAGGAAAGTAGCCTAAAACATACTATATAAATATTCTGTCATTGAAATAGATGGAGAGTCTATTTACATTTATCCAGCATCTATCAATCCCTGAATGCCAGTTAACTGAGAGTATCCTGTATTAACTTAAATCAACAAATATCACTATAATGTTGATTTAAAAAATATAGTAATACCTGACTTCCTCTAAAAAATATAAGACAAACAAAAATTTACAAATCAGTAATTTACCATCTTCATAATCCAGAGATTTTTTTGAGACAGGAGCAAAAGAAGAGAATGGAGTTGCCAAAAATCACTTAGATGAATATGATTCAGTAAGAAAAATAACTGACATTTAAATATAATTTTCAAGTAGTAAGGTGCATAAAACATATGTATACATATATACATATGTATATGTATACGTATACATATGTATATGTGTATACATATACACACACACATATATGTGTATATATATATTCACACATATATATATGTGTATATATATATATACACACACACACATTTTATATTATAGAGATTACATATACACTTAATTTTAGTATGAAGCATGACTATATTTTAAAATGAATAATAATGCTTTACACAGTTCTTTTGAAATTACAAATATTGGTTATTTCCTAGGTCATTTCCTTTATATACACATAATGAAAAGTAAGATACCAATATGTTTCTGCTGGAATACTGAAAGACCAATAATTATTGTCACATTTAAAAAAAAAATTTTTTTTTTTGGTTTTGACAGACAGAGAGAGAGAGAGAGAGAGAGAGAGAGAGAGAGAGAGAGAGATACAGAGATACAGAGACAGAGAGAGCACTGAACTAGGGAAACTCCCCAGTTCAGCATATGGGTCCACACGGGCCGGGGCCGGGATTCGAT
This sequence comes from Craseonycteris thonglongyai, assembly GCA_004027555.1. Classification (NCBI taxonomy): domain Eukaryota; kingdom Metazoa; phylum Chordata; class Mammalia; order Chiroptera; family Craseonycteridae; genus Craseonycteris; species Craseonycteris thonglongyai. Next base: position 3,999 of record PVKE010016895.1, on the reverse strand, counting down.
CCTCGGTCCCCGGTGCTACAAAGAGAGCGCCTAACCCACTGAGCCATCCTGGCTTCCCTATTGTCACATTTTTAAGGAATGTATATTTACCTTGAGTTGGATTAAAAATATCTTGGTCATAGATCAGGTTTCTCAAGTATTGCCTTCAGTCATGATCTGGAATATTAATTCAGATAACTATTCTATAAATTCCTAGTCAATTTAAATTAAAAAGAAAATATAATTGTACACCTGAAAAGTATGTATTTTTAACTAACCAAGGTCACCCTCAATAAATTTAACAAAAAAAAAAAGGAAAAGAAAGAAAATATAGTTGAAGAGTTTATCTTTATTGTTGTGCAATCCAACAGAGTAGGCCCTACTAGGTATGGCATTTAATTTTTATTTTAAATTAATTTAAAAAATATATGAAATTAAAAATCAATTTTTCTGATTTGAATAGTCACAAATCAAATGCAGAGCTGTCACATATAGCTAGCGACACCTTACTGGACAATACAGATATAGAATATTCCTATACATTTTTATGGGTAAGTTCTCTTCTATTAAGAGACGCGGGGAAGCCGGGATGGCTCAATGGGTTAGGCGTTCACTTTGCAGCCCCGGGGACCGAGGATCGAATCCCGTCCCTGGCCCATGCAGACCCATATGCTGAACTGGGGAGAGCCCCCAGTTCGGTTCTCACCAGGGCGAAACCCCGGCCCAGTTCCTGCCCAGTGCAGCCCCACCCACCTGTGGAATGAAACTATGTGGAAAAACCAATGATGTGCAACTATGGAGACTGTCCAGGCTCTCCCCCTTCTCTCTGTCTCTGACTGTATCTCTCTCTCTCTGTCAAAAACAATAAATAAACCTAAAAAAAAAAAGAGAGATGTATGGCAGCAATTAACAACATCACAACACGACATGAATATTACAAGTAGGTATACAAGGATGGTCCGGGAAATACCATGCAACTGTTCTTGTTATACTGACAATGGCTAGATTTTTTCTGGACAGCCCTCATAATTGCTAACATAGTAAAGAAAAGGCACTAATTAACTTTGAGTAGAGTGGATGAAGTTGAAAGTAACTTCAGAAAAGAGATATGCTTAAAATTAAAATAATAGAAACATAAATCACTCCTTTTTTATTGTAATTTCTTGAGAAATGGCAGAATATCAATATTCTATATTGATCTATATTTTGCTCTTTCAGGAATAAAGAACAATCTTTTAGTGTAAAGAAGAAAAATATATACTAATTATGCCAAAATTACACCAATATTGTTATAATAAAACATGCCATTTATAGAAGTCCATTGGCATAACACAACATCAGTGCACATTGTTTTATCCTTCTGTGTATGAAACACCTTCTTGAGAGGAAAGAGTACCTTAAATTAACAAACCAATAAAAGTAATTTTTTCCTGGTATCAAAGTATTATATAACACAAAAGAGCTATATATTTTACCATATATTTCTAAAAGGTGCTTCATAGCATCAGATAGAACAGAAAAAAAATGTCCTCTAAAAAAATAAAAACAGTATCTTAAATGACATTTGCTTTGGTACATAAAAGTAGAAAAGGAAATCATGTGTTTTTATTGTTGTTGTTGCTGCTTTTGTTGTTTTTTGATAATTACCTTCCCTCACATTACACAAAGATTTTTTTTTAAATGACCCACATGTGTGCCAGATCAGTTTATTTTATATATATATATATATATATATATATATATATATATATATATTATTGTTTTTGACAGAGACAGAGACAGAGACAGAGAGAGAACTGAACTGGTACTCCCCAGTTCAGCACATGGGTCCGTATGGGCCGGGGCCGGGACTCGATCCTGGGTCCCCAGTGCTGCCAAGTGAGTGCTCAACCCACCGTGCCATCCCGGCTTCCCCAACACAAAGATTTATTAAATTGAAGAAACTCGTGGAAGCCGGAATGGCTCAGTGGGTTAAGCGCTCACTTTGCAGCGCTGGAGACTGAGGATCGAATCCCGGCCCCGGCCCATGTGGAACCATATGCTGAACTGGGAGCTCCCCCAGTTCAGTTCTCTCTCTCTCTCTCTCTCTCTCTCTCTCTCTCTCTCTCTCTCTCTCTCTCTCTGTCAAAAATAAATAAATAAATAAAATATATTAAAAAAAAAAAAAGAAACTCAATCTGCTTTTATGTTTCAGAGCACTTGTGTTTTTAAATATGTTCTTCTACTTAATTACACAAAAGTTACAGGCAGCCAGATTCTCTGAGACAGGTGGTAAGGTACTGTTTCTACTTTCTCATTAAAGAAAAAAAAAGAAATGGTTTGCTCTGAAGTCATTTTTTTTCAAAATTGTATGAATTTATCTAAGCTCCAATGCCCTCCTTTAAATATTTACAAAGTCATTAATTTAATTAATAGCTCTCAATTTTGTGAACAACTACGAGGAACTCAACAGATCATATGACTGCAACATTAGATTAAAAGGCCTGCTTCACATTAAATATACCTTATTATTAATTTATAGGAAAAAAGTAAGTAGAAATATTTAATGTATAGCTCCTACTGTCAGTTTGTCCATTTTATTGGTAAACACACCAGGCATTATTTTTCTAAAAAGTCATGTATTTCAGCTGTGAAAATATCTCAAAGGATATGATCTAGGCCAGGGGTTCCCAACCTTTTTATACCCTAGGGCGCATTCTAAAATATTGGTAGGGCGGCGGGCACCAGCTATTTCTAAGGATATTTATTATTGAACAAGAATAAAAAATAATAAACAAAAATAATTTTAAAATAATAAATTTATTGTACAAATTATATACACAAAGAAACATATATACAAAACGTAATACAAAGTAAATAAACAACACACGTATAATAAAATCATTTAAAAAAACATAAAAGAAAACATAAAAAAAAAACAATCTGTCAGTGTGATCTTTGGCATTGCATTTCATTGGTCAGTGCCTTGTAATTAGGAGAGTATGACAACAACCCTGTTCGCAAACAATTATTAAGATGCTCATCGGTAAGTCGAGATCTGTATCGTGATTTTATTAAATTCATGCTTGAAAACAAAGATTCGCATAAATATGTTGACCCAAAAAACGATTTGATTTTATATGATGCTTTTTTTAAAAATGGGAACCTTTCTTGGTCGACTATGTTCCATAAGTCCTCCGATATTAAGGATTTTAGCAAAATATCGTTCTTAAGGTTCAAAATTTCGAACTCTAGTTCTTCCGCTTTCCCCTGAACAAGGTCTGCAATACATGCGGCTAGTTCTATTACATTTATTTGGCAAGTAAAAGGATTGATACAGAAGGAGACAATTGGCTTGATATTTGTAAACTGCAGAAATCTCTCTTCGAACTGTTTTTGAAGCACTTGCAGGATCTCAATAAATAATGACACATTTAATTCATTGTTACCTAGCATTTTCCTCATATATGGGAAGTGCACGAGAGACTTGATATGCAGATGTGATATCAACAAAGTCAATTTCACTTTCAATGCATTTACAGAGCTTATCATTTCAGCTACATTTTTGTCTTTTCCCTGCAATTCCAAATTGAAAGAATCTAATTTTTCCATGTCAGCAAGAAAACCCAAATCCACCAGCCAGCAAGAGTCTGTTTGTTCATCATAATTTTCATTTTTACCATGTATAAATGTTTTTATTTCTTCAATTAAGTTCAAAAATCTTGTAAGAACTTTACCTTTACTGACCCAACGTACTTCGGTATGCGGGATGAGATCGTGTTCTTTATCTTCAGTATCTTCTAACAGGGCCTTGAAAAGTTGGTGTTGCAATGGAGCTGCTAGAATAGAGTTGATTATCTTTGTGACTATTTTCATAACATGTTCAAAGGGCAGTATTTTACAACACAAAGCTTCCTGATGGATAATACAGTGGTAGGACATAAAGTTTGAAAATGATTCATCTTTCCTGCAAAGGGCAATAAATCCTTTGTTTTTACCAACCATTGCTGGTGCCCCATCGGTAGTTATCGCAGACAACTT